>CM067314.1:16251555-16484055 GCA_034231615.1 Meghimatium bilineatum
TACTTGCTTCACAAGATACAGAGGAGTCCCTTATATATATATAATATATATATATATATATATATATATATATATATATATATATATATATATATATATATATATATATATATATATATAATATATATATATATTACTGGGTTTGTTTCCCATAAATTGCTCAGTAAAATTCAGTGCAGTGCATGTGTTTACTGCAGACAGACAGAGCATTGACATGTGATATCGACACTGATGTATTGTGGTGGTCTGTGGTAGTTTCAAGTATCATTCCAAGTTTATTATTTCATTGACATTTCTTACAAACACTTTTATGCAGAAGCTAATATCAGCAGAACTGGAAGCAAAGTTTCTAGCCTATCCAGGTCACAAACAGTTTATTTTTCATATTGTCTCATGCAGTTTGCAGGAAAATTGTAGCGATGAGATAGTTGATGCCTGCTCTGAGGGTTGCTCAAAAGAACATATTGTTTCTAAAGCAATATCTACATTGGCGAATGTTTTCCTTAATAATTATAGAAAGGTACAGAATGACATTTCCCAAAATAAATCAGCACCATATAAAAAAAGGAAGTTTGCAAAATTCAACCCACAAAACTCGCAATAAATTTGTACACAATCAATGTACCCATATGTAGAAATGTACATATAGGCAAATGAGTCCATACAATTTACCGTAACGAAGCCGAATAATTACCAAGTCAAAACGTTTGACATCTGTGACAGCAACACCGAATACTGTGCAAATCTTTTAATATAATTCTTTTAATACATTACTATCATGACTTATAGACATCTTCAGTTTGTGTTAATGTTTGCAACTTTATTTGAAATAATTGGATCTAGGCCTCCTCGTCGTTTGACAGCTGGTCATACTTTGGAAATGTTCCAAATTAAACTAAGCAATAATTTCAACATTAGCTTTGATGACAATGACAGTGTCATATTTACAATAGACAGTGTCAATGACATATTTACAAGCAGTACCAAGACTATCACTGTTAATGAAACTAAATCTCAACATTGGATATGGAATGAGATGGGACCCATCACAAGAAACAAAAACTATAAATGATTTCAAATTTGATCCAATATGCACATCAGGATTGAAGGCATCTTTAGATGAGACATCTTGAGCATTATATTTTCTCAGTCAACTATAAACAGTCGATATCATTGATAATTTAGATAATAATAGCAATGCTGCAAGTTCTATGCATTTGGTCAAGTATTTCGATAAAGACCACAACTGTGTGTATTTCAGTACACCATCAAAGAGGCTCCGCTTTAAATACATATGCAATACACCAGCCTTATCTACATCCAAAAATAAACTTTTTGGAATATCACATGCGGATGTAAATATTCAGACCTTTATATAAAAATAGAATATTTTGTGGGTGTGCATATATATATATATATATATATATATATATATATATATATATATATATATGACTTCAGTTGATGGAGGGTGTTTTTCTAATCAAGTCTGAGTCATTCCGCCGATCGTTGAATTAATCATCTAACATCGTAAATTCGAGACCGATTTGTGTAACAGAAGTTCCAGTTCATTCCAATGCAAAAGAGATAGTTGTAGACCAAAAGAAACACTCAGAAGAACAATACTTAGAGAAAGTAAAACAATCAATATCCATACTATTCAAGAACTGCACAGAATAGCTTTGAACAGAACAGAATTTTAGAGATCTGACCTCTGTCCTATGCACTAACTTCAGCGCAAAGGAAAATGAATGAATATATATGTATATATATATATCCAAGGATATGTACATAATTACTGGACGCTAAATACAAATAATATAAAATTTTATGAAAATTGCATATTTTGTATGCATTTTTGCTCATGTGAAGACATGGTGACATTTATACGGAATTATGTATATGTCAATACTCGTGTGTGTTTCAAAATAGTTCAGGATGTATGTGAATGTGTATTATTTCAAAATAAATGAAATATGAGTCAGTTTTCTGGTATACAAGCTTTGGTGTATACACATTTTTATGGTTTTTTTCCCCACAGGTTTTAAAAAATTAAATTTTCCGTAACTAACACAATATTGTATGTAAACAAATTAACTCAACTGATTATTATTACCTATTTATTTCTGAAAATTTTTGGTGTCCGAATTGTTCATGTGGACAGAATAGTGAGGGAAAAAATGGAATGGTCTTCCTACACGAGGAATAGTTTGCCGGCTGCGAATCGCCTCGTCGGAGGGACAGATGTATATTGGATGACCCAAGTGAAATAGCAGCTTGTTCCATGACATATACCCCCTCTGAGTAGAAGGCTCCTTCAACGGGCAGTGTACTAAGCCGAATACTGAAGTCTCCTGAGTATGAAAGAAAACTCAGAAAAACCATCCCACTGCACATAGGAATTAAATGCTAATCGCTCACAACTCCTGGGGTTCTCAAACAAACAAACAAACATTACATTATTAACAGTACCAGTATGTTTAATCATTGTAAGAACACATAATATTCATCCCTGAACATTTTCATACATAGATCATGTTTTTGGAAATAATATTTGAGCAACTAATGAACAAATCAGAGACATGAGTGTGAAAAAAACAACTAAAAAATGATAACAAGACATGCACATTGCAAATTCTAATATACATTTTTTTAGTAGTTAAAAAACTTGTCAAACTTTCCTTGAATGTGTATATATGGATGTATTAATAATATATAGTAGTTCGCCGACTAACAATTGTTATGATGCATACAATTAAAATAAAATGAAAATTTAAGAGCAAATTTTTGTTCAGATTTTGCCAAATATATTTTATCACTCACATTTTAAAAATTTATATAATATTTTATAACAAAAATATCCCACCGAAGACGGATGTGTCGGGCCAGTGTCCCCAATAAAACGGGACACAACGCATTTCATTCTCTGGACTACATCCTGCTGTAAATATAGTAGGACCATGGTCCTGCTATAAGGGAGATCCAGCGGGAGTTTGAGAATGAACGCTGACGAAAAAGATAACAAAAATATGTTCAACTATTATATAGATATGCCTATAGATAGTGTCTGAGGAAAGCTGTAATGGTTACCAAACTAGATAAAATAAGAAATGAGAAATTAGGAAAAGAGTCGGTATAATATCATGTATCGAACATATTGAGAGACAGCAAGTAAAATGGTTCGGTCACCTTATGAAAATGAAGCCAAACCAAATACCAATAAGAGCATTTAATACAAGAATATCCGGGCGTAAAGCCAAAGGTAGACCAAGAAACGGTGGATAGAAAATATTAAGATAACCTTGAACAAACATGGACTAAATGCAACCTCGGCGACACATCTGGCCTTGAAACGACAAGCTTAAGATACCACCCCTACGCTTAACGGCAAGTGTGAATGCAATCAACAATCATTCACCTGGGAATAGACAATAGACAATGCCTATAGATAATTCATTGCCAAACATGTTCATATATATTACATGTTTTAGCAATAATTATTAAATTATCGATGACAAAATGTGTGACATGAGTGTGTTTAACACTTTTTATTTGGGGAAGAAACAATTTAAAACGTGATAACATGACATGCACATTGCAAATCATAATATTTTGTTTAGTAATTAAAAACTTGTGAAACTGTCCTAGAATGTGTATATATGGATATGTCTCTACACTGTTAGTTACTGTATTCGATTATTTTGCTGTAATTAATTATTATTGCAACAAGTCAGTTGCAGGCATTCACATATACGCAAGGGGGCCTTGCTCTTGACATCATTTACCAGAAACACACCCTGTGCAATGATCTTCTATCGCTGACGGTCATGATTAAACTTAATAATTTATGAATGATTCGGCTGTGCAACTGTCTGCAATAATAAACTCAGCAATATATGAATAGTTTGGCTATCCAACTGTCAACAGTTGTGAACTCAATAGGAGAGATGGTCGTATAATTGTTAGACGTTCTGGGAGTTTGCTATCACAGTGGCGGACTAAACTAAAACATGAAGAGATTCATAAAACACTCAATTTTTAGATATATGTGGTCCGTGGTAAAGTGTTTAGTATGACGGTCTCGAACTTGCTTGTGGTTTTAAAGATGTTGTCCCACATTGCACTGGCTTGTTGGATGTATTGTTTGGTTGAATGTAGCATCTAAATACTCAACAAGAGTTGCAATCATATGGGATCTGACCCAATTGATTTCATATGTCGGAATATACCAGGTACAAGATGGTGGTTCAGTTGTTTTCTCTCCATTTTCGTTACTTTTTATTAGCAGGATGTAGTTCAAAAACGGAATGTCACGGTTTACAACTTGGCTGCGATACCTGCACCCTTTGGCCTGACACACTCAGGACCATCGGCAATACCTCCTTAGTCGTCGATTACGTCATGCGTAGCAGGTAATGTCGCAACTCGGATTCTCTTTCGGACAAGGCATTATTCAAACAGGAGCATTCTTTCTCGTTAATTATATTTTTCTTTAGGTACCCCAAGTACATTGAATATATTTACCTACTCAACGACTTTCAGAAGTCAGCCATATTTAATTTTATTTTGGTAGATCCCTTCGAAGCGTATTTCTGAATTGAAACAAGACCAAGATTATGACAAGCAGTAAAACCACCAGTAACCTCTCAATCAGCATCAACAACAGCAAATTAGAAAGAGTCACCAATTATGAATACATTGGTTCTCTTATTAAAAGTACCGGTGATTGCTATGAAGAAGTCAGAAGAAGGTTGACTATCTCGTCAAAAAGCTGATACAAATGAAAAACATATAGAGCTGGGAAAAAAAAACAACTAACATTCCTATGTGTTTGCATTTTTCTAGTGGCAATATGTTGGTGTGAATCCTGGACAAATACCAACAAAGGGAAAAATAAAATAGCAGCATTTGAAACAAAATGTTACAGAAAAATCCGTAGAATACCATGTACCGAAAAGATCACCAATGTAGCCATCCTGAGAGAAATGAATGTAAAAGAAAACTGGCTAAAGAGCATGTTCCTTTCCAGAAAACTACAATATTTTGGTCATCAAGCGTCATGACAGCCTAGTGAAGGCCATAATCGGGGGCGGGGGTGGGGGTGGAAACGATGACAGGGTGGCGAACAAGAGGCAGACAAAAAGAAGATGGACACAAGACATCAAAGATCACCTGAACACGACTGTAACAAAAGCAGGAAGAGTGACTCAAGATCGACATTATTTTCGAAAGGCTGTGATGACTGTTACTTCCTGTTCATGATATGCTACCTGATGATGATGATCTCTTCATCATATCCGTTCAGATTTGTGTAGATATAAAAACCTGGATTTTGTGCTAACTGGGTTACCAGAATTGCGACCTCCACTAATTTTGAATGTTATAAAACTCTGGTATAATCAAATTGGACAAACGTTTGCGGTAGAAAGTAGCATACATCGCCATAAGAGGTACACTTTACTTAACCAATTGCACAATTTGTGTAGTTGTCTGCGTCATATTGTCTCCCTGTTCATATGTGCATTACTTTTCTTTAGCATTTCATTTCAAACGCTGATAATTTTCAAATTCATGTGTCATTATACACGCATTGCAACTATAGAACGTATTCCAGTGTTGCCATTAAATGAAATGATCACCTGATTGTAGATCATACCCGCAATGTCACTTTTACTTTCTTTTTAACAGTAGAATCCAATTAAGTAAAACGAATTTGGCTGGAGTTGGTCGTTAAACGATTAACACTGACATTTTTAGTGAAGGCATGGAACAATTTACCCGCAGCGAAATTGTTTATTGACCTCCATTTATTGCAACCGTACGCAACAGACAGCTCAACTGAGTTGCCGTAAGGGAAAATACTAGTCAGAAACTGTGTCCTCTTGCTAATTGTTTAATTGGACAGTAGAACTTTCACGAGATAGTTCACGTCAGTTGCTAGGTTTCCCACGCCAGAATGTCACATTTGTTACGCAACAGTGGTCTCGAATATATTCGGATAACAGATCACGTGAAATGGCAGATCGAGTCAAAGGTTGACTCATAAATTTTCTCTTTTGGTCGATACTTAATTCTGACAGCTTTTTGTCTACCTCAGGATGTTTCTCTTCCAGGTCGTATTCTTGTCGTCTTAGCCGCCAGCCTTGTCATCTACTGTGGTCTAGCGGGGTATCACCTCACATTAGGAGTCCAAAATATTTATTTCCATGAGTTAACGTTTCAGTCTCTACCTATTTATTAATTAATCAAGTGCCACCCAGAGTGGTGTACGCAATCATAATTTGTGTTTTTGCATCTCTTTGTAGCCGGAAGAGATGCAAAAATCACAAAAACCACAACTCTGTCTCGTGTATTGTTAATAAGTTCAGTTGGCACAGTTTCTTGTGCCACATTGACAACGCAACCAGAAATTTCTCTTTGTCTTCCGCCACCTCTTTTCACCTCTTGATATTTCCGGTTGGCACTAAATGTTCACGTTTTGCATCTCTCATTAAGTGCCCTGAAAATTGTGCCTGTCTGCTATTAATTGTATTTAAATTTCTCCTACTTACTGTCAACCCTCATCGCAGCTGTTGTTTCCAATACACATTTTTTACTATATTTAGATCTTTCATATCAACATAAGGTACAGTGCAGGTAGACTCCACCACATATTCGAGTTATTTCCATTGTCTATGTTTGCAAATTTCATTTTCATCATTTAATAATTTAATTTAAATTTATTTTAGGGTTAGAATAGTTGTGTTTTACATAATCAAACATCCGAAAATCTTTGTAAACCATCATTGCCTGCGATGGGCGGCTACAAAGAGATGCAAAAGCACAAAATCGCAAACTACTGTCATCGCCTACGATGGAAGGCCACAGAAAGATACAACAGTACAAGTCTGAGACAGTTATCATCAATGTTTACGATAAGCAAATACAGAGAGATGCAGCATGACATGTCTGCAACCGCTGTCATCAACGCCTACAATGGACAACTACAGAGAGATACAACAACACAAGTCTGAAGCAGTTGGCGCCTAGGATAGATGGCTACCGAGAGATACAATATCACAAGTCTGAAACAGTTGGCGCCTAGGATAGATGGCTACCGAGAGATACAATATCACAAGTCTGAAACAGTTGGCGCCTAGGATAGATGGTTACCGAGAGATACAATATCACAAGTCTGAAACAGTTGGCGCCTAGGATAGATGGCTACCGAGAGATACAATATCACAAGTCTGAAACAGTTGGCGCCTAGGATAGATGGCTACCGAGAGATACAATATCACAAGTCTGAAGCAGTTGGCGCCTAGGATAGATGGCTACCGAGAGATACAATATCACAAGTCTGAAACAGTTGGCGCCTAGGATAGATGGCTACCGAGAGATACAATATCACAAGTCTGAAACAGTTGGCGCCTAGGATAGATGGCTACCGAGAGATACAATATCACAAGTCTGAAACAGTTGGCGCCTAGGATAGATGGCTACCGAGAGATACAATATCACAAGTCTGAAACAGTTGGCGCCTACGATAGATGGCTACCGAGAGATACAATATCACAAGTCTGAAGCAGTTGGCGCCTAGGATAGATGGCTACCGAGAGATACAATATCACAAGTCTGAAACAGCGAACGCCTACGATAGATGGCTATAGAGAGATGCAACAACACAAGTCTGGAACAACTGTCATCAGCGACAACGATAGACAACTATTAATAATCATGTGTGAGAAAAAAGCGCATGTTATGGCGTGCAGACATATCATTAAATGGTCTTATATTTGTTTTGCACATTTTATAAATTTCGTTTCTATTGGCCACTTCCTTCTGTTTCGTTATTCAGCCGTTAGATGGTATAAATTTCTCATCAGAGATTGTGCTGTCCACGTCAACTATTTGACACCAGATAATATAAATCTCTAGTAAAAAACTGTGATAGCCATACTGACTATTTGTCTACAGGTGGTATACATCTCTCCTCAATGTGTGATATCCATGCTAACTATTTGTTTTGATATGGTATACATCTCTCCTCAGAGACTGTGCTATCCATACTGACTATTTTTTTCCAGATAGTAGGAATCTCATCAGAAGACTTGTATCAATACTGACTATTTATCTTCATATGTTATAAATCATCAGAGACTGTGATATCCATGCCAACTACTTGTCTGCGGGTGCTTCTATCCTTTGCCAACGTTTAATATTATAGTTTTGACATTTTTGCTTACATCAATCATACTGATAATTATCAGTGTGGATATAACCGGCGTCTTTTCTTCTGACCTGTCTTTGGGAAATAATAAACAAATGCAGTGAGTGGCAACACTGATAGTCCATAGTCAAAGCAATTGGGATCGTCGTGGGAAAAACAACAAACTCGCAAGATATTCCTTATAACTATGGAACAAAGAAAACAATATAACAGAGGCACATCAAATTTTTCACATCTTCTATGCTCGTTCTCAAACTTCTGGAGATTAGCATCTAGTCATGAGAACGGAATGAATTATGTAATAGTTTACAGCTTAGCTGCAATATGTAATTCTTTCGTCGGACACATCTACTTCAGCATAGCTTATGGATCACTGGATTATATATATATATGGCAGGGGTTCTCAGCCTTTTCAAACGGCGAGCTGCTAATACATGCAGCAAAGCTTCACTATATGCCATCACATGAAAGATAGATTTAAAAACTTAGCAATGTGACGACTGAAAAGAAGTAGCTATATCCATCAGGCCAAACAACACCGTAGAAAAATCATAGACGTGCCTGAAATTGACATCCCTTAAAGTCTGTACCAGAACAAACTCTTGGAGTTTAGAAAGGGTAGTGGATTATGTTCCGCTAAAAAATGTCGTAGAAAACGGGTGTGTTTTCTTCGTGTGCTTTTCTATAAATGGATTTCCTCCTGAAAGCAATGGCAAACCACAAGAGCAATGTGTTAGTAATTCTATTTCGGACATTTTGAACAGTGAAACTGTGTTATTTTGGGCTTATAAAAAATATAACAGCATGAAAAAGAGTAATAGCTGAAGGAAGAGTTGGCGGCAACAGGGGAAGAGGCATATAGTGACATGCCAGCTATCACTTTTACTGCTCAATCTAAAGAGACTGTGAAGATGATAGTATTAAGTCTCTAATGTTGTTTACGAATTCCCCTGGTGTTATCTCTTCGTGAACGGCCATCAATGTGTTAAATTTATTATAGACCTCCACTCTGTATTCTGTTGGTATTGCTCTAGTGTCGTATCTGCACATGAAATACCGAGACAAAAACACCGACCTAGAGAAACAACAATGAAAGAAAAAACTCAACGTATCTCTGTACAAACTACAAAACACACGTTTAGAGAAGAATAAAGCTCCTGATATAAGCATATACAGGCGAATGAAAGAAAAAGAATGCGGCGAGCACTGACAAAATGTAATCGTTAGTGCTCGGAGCACTATTTAACTTGCGTGGCACATACCCTTACTAGAACACTAGGGGGAGAAAGCATGTTTATTGGAATGGGACTTTTAACTCGATTCCAAAAATCCTCACCTGTCACATCTTACGACATGAGTGATAGGTAAAAGGGTGTTTTTATTCCTGACTCCCATTTCGACCACCCACAGCACAAAGCATGTCACACGCAAAATATCTCAAAACCAAAGACAAGCAACCAGGAACGTCGATACGTCTAAAGTTTCACCACAATGGATGAGAGTTTACGAATAAGAGAAAAGGCTAATAATGGCGTTTCTGTGGGATTCAAACCTTGTATTGTATAAACTCAACATCATTGTCACATCTTTACAGACAGTAAATTTTCCCCAAATTTATAATGTGACAAGTCTTCTGTTTTATCCGTCCATTATTTAAATACAACAGTTGGTGGTCATTGCATCAACAAGGGGGCAATAAAATTAGGAGCCAAATGGGTTTCTTGGGACACTGAGAGCTGTTCACAGAAATTTTTAGCGATGTGCAATAGTATCCACGTAGCTTGACCAGTGACTCAGTCTGAATAGTGACCAGATTCAAGTGATTATTGACACTGTGTATGATTTAACCAAAAAAGCCTTCATGCACTCCTACCAGGAAAACACGCAGTAATGAAAGTTTTTATGATTTAAAGCGAGTCTAAGCAGAGATCTAAGAAGTGACCATAATGAAATGTATAAATTACAACTAATATTGAAATGTATAAATTACAACTAATATTGAAATGTATAAATTACAACTAATAAACTGGCGTTTCTGTGACAGAATAATCGGAACTTCGAACGATTATATTTTTTATGGTGCAACCACTTTGATGGTCATAGAGCCAATTTTATTATTTTCATAGATCCACTTTCTTTGATTATCATCGATCTCTTTGATTGTCTTAGATCCACTTTGTTCGTTTCTTTATTTCTATCTTCAGGACTTTATGTAATGAGGTTTTTCTAGAAGTTTATTTCATACCCAAAAAAAAGACGACTCCAACACAGTGTGATGCTGTGTGGTGATGTTTCCTACTCAGAGGGTGTGAACCATTGGTCCAAATGTTTCCTAGACGGATTAGCGTCTGTGTTTAAAAGAGTTTGGCTCCTCATATATATATATATATATATATATTTGGAGCCAAATGAAGTGACATATAAACAAACCAAAATGTTTAAATAGCATTTATCGTCATATTTGGCAACGTTGAATCTTGCTTAGTCACATTTAGTACAACGTGTTACAGACATATCACATAGAAAAAGACTTAACTAACAGCTTGTTAATGAAGATCTAGTTGTAAGAGGATTAATTAAGATGAGTCCATAATAAATTCATTTCAAGATGAAGATGATCTTAACGAGACTGAGAACGATAGAATGATAAAGAGAATGTTAGAAATGAGAGTATCTAGAGGGGAGCGAAGGAAACGTAATTATTTTTGGGGAAAGTCCCTAAGATCACGCAATAAACACCTGACCGGGACTCTGAGTCTGGAATGGCTGCTGGAACGGAGAGCAGACCACTTATGGGAACACGTGCTGTTTCTAATTTCTTAACAAGAATCAAGATTAATTAAGAGCTAGTTGTAGAGGATTAATTAAATAAATAAAAAAGTGTCATCTTTTACACCATCAGATGGATAACGCAGCGAGCAAGAGAGAAAAAAACGATTGTAACAAGCGCCAATAAAAAGACTTAATTTCAGCTGAATGAAGATTCACCACAGTATTTTCTTTTTTATATATGTTTCATTACGGCAGGATGTGTCCACTTTTTTAACGGAACAAACCTTACATTATTTCACTGACTGAATTTTCATTAAAGATGCATAAATCGTTGCATCCATCTATCTGCGCGCAACACACATAGTACTCCCTCCCCCAGGGTGTCAACACAGGGGGTATGCGCTCTCAGTTCGTTGCGCCCAGATCGATTCATCGACAGCAGAAGTGGCGCATTTTAAATCTCCGAATCACAGAAGCTCTATAAAATTACGCATATTAAAAAGTTGGTAACGTGGACCCATGTCCCCGTAATGAACCATATATATATGACCATCACGCACATTTTAGAATCACGCACAATCGGCAGCTACACTCAACCCTCAAGCAGTATATAGAAAATGAGAATAATAATACACTGAAATGGCAACAGCTAATGACGCATTCTGGGTATCAGACAAGGATACCCTTAGATGACTATATATTGGTTATATACGGTCAACTTTAGAATATAAGTGTTTACAAGTATATATTTTAGGAATCGTTATTAATTTTCCAATGAATTAATGACCACGTCTGGTGATATCCAATCAATTGTCACAATGTTCTGCTGTTGTATTTATAAATGTATAATGCGTGCACTTGTGTGTGTATGTGCGTTACAGTGCATCCAGAAAATTAAATTATCCCCATATAAATACTGCCACAACCAAATCAGTAGTACTGACGAATACAACAAAATGTAATGCCAAGGGAACACCAAATCCGTACACGCACTTCTGAAAAGATATATTAAATTTACTCGCATGTGAAAAGGACAGCTAGTTAGTTACTCGTCGGATCATCATCACTGCAAACTGGACACGTTCATAGTTGCTCTGATCATTCCTTGAGTGTATCCACCCTTTTACTTCTGCTGACAGTCTCGGTCCTACGCTGGTTGACCATCATTCTTCTGCGCCCTCCAAAATGTTCACTTCTAGTAACACCGCATTTCAATCCCTGATCTTGAATCCTGGCCGTTGAAAAGGAATCACGCCCGTGTGTTGCCGGGGGCCCGAAAGGGGAGCAACGAATAGCAACACTGTTTACCTTCCACACATGTCGTAAAAGGCGACTAAGGAAGTTATGGGATGGAGTTAGCTGTCCCATCCCATATAGGGCCAGAGACCCAAAGCCATGCTGAAGTCGAATGTGTCAGGCCGAAAGGCGCAGATATCGCAGCAATGCTGTAAACCATGACACAACGCATTCCGTTCTCCCGACTACATCCTGCTAATCTGCAGGAGTTTGAGAACGAACGCAGAAGAAGAAGAAGAAGAAAAAGGAATCATCATGCACACTAGTCTCACTCTCGCGTGCCATATCTCTTAAGGAGTTTAAAACGCCAGCTCGATCCATTGCCCCATCACCCTGTGCCAGAATCGCGCATGATGCCAGTTTATCCGCTCTTTCATTGCCTCGAATAACCACATGTCGCGACACGAAACTAAATGTAACAACTTTTAGCCTCGCCTTTCTAAAGGCCTCAATCCACTGTTTGCGAACGAGACCCACTTTTACCTTACTAATCATACTCATAAGAGTCACTCAAGATGCAGACCTCCGTTACCTTCTGTGTGCATATCCACTCAAATGCCCTAGTCATCCCATAGTCTCCATGGTCATGCTACTCGTAGTGACCGCAAAGGTACCACTGTCCTCCTTGATCTTTTTACTTGCGCACTGAGCTGTGAAGGCCCAAGCACTACGAACATGTCTTATCACAGATCCATCAGTGTATATAATCACATTTATTATAGTAAAATGACAGCATTTCACTAGTCCAACTGACGTGCTGCTCTGCCCGTTGCTGGCATTGCTTGTGAGTCAAGATTGACCACACATAAGATCGTTTTTTCCGTAAGACATGTTACTCTGAATCGTCGCATGAGTTTTTCGCGAGACGTTCCTGTCTACCCAGTATTACTCTTGCTGCTTAGCATTTGGATAGAAACATAGCCTTAGGTGAACTGAATCCAATCTGACAATCTAGCTCAGGCGCAGTCACCCATAGTTGGCCACTGTAAGTCTATCCTGGGAGCTGCCAGTGGTTCGGGAACGTTCATTGAGATATCTGTTTTGGCTCTTTATCCTTCTGCTAATGACCTGCAAGCTTCTTCTTCTTCTTCTTCTTCTTCAGCGTTCATTCTCAAACTCCCGCTGGATCTCTCTTGTAGCAGGACCATGATCCTCATAGATTTCCAGCAGGATGTAGTTCAGAGAATGAAATGCGTTGTGTTGCGGTTTTATTTGCGCCAATGGCCCAACGGATGTTTCAACGAGGCAAGCTTATTCATGTCTGCACCATACCAATTTCTCTTGATGGTCGTTCTCAGATAGTCATTTGTATTTTAAGCACAGTTACTAGGTGCGTTATCTCAACATGCTATTTATACCGAGTATATTTCCACATCCTCTACATATTGTGAGTGCAGTAGCTGTTAGGTATAGTACTGCACGAGTAACGTTCTTTGTTTTCATGCAGTCAGCACACACAAACGCAACCCGTGGGTTGAATCATGCAATTTTATTCCTGCAGCCATTCACTCTCTACCATAATATAAACACCTTCTCTACCTTACCACAAACACCAGTTCTACCGCACCACAAACACCAGCTCTACAGTACCACAAACACAAGTAAAATCAATCTCTACATTTGTTTTCCGCTATTCGATATTATTATATATATAATAGTATATACAGAATTGGCATCGGCGTTGTATCACCTTACAGATTGTTGTATTCATCGGCACTACCGATGTGATCTTTGCTGCCCGTCAACTCAAAAAAAAAATCCAAGAACACCAAAGGGGCTTTTCACAACATTTGTAGAACTCACAAAGGCATTTGATGCAGTGAACACAGATGAACCGTGGAAAGTGCTCGCGAAATTTGGCTGACCAACAAATTTTATTAACATAATGTGAGAGTTCCATGACTGTATAATGATTATTGTTATCAGTATTGGGGTGTCATCACCAGACTATAACAAAAGGGGTCAAACAAGGATGCATTTGTGCTCTAACACTGGTCAGCCTGATGTTTTCTACCATGCTCAGAGACGCGTCTAGATTAAGTGACATAACAGAAATACAAATAAAATACAGAACAGATAGTAAACATTTCAAGATGCAAGACACAATGGTCAGGGAACTCATCTATGCAGATTACTACGCACTGTATGCGGATTCTGCAGACAGTATGCAGGTCACTCTAAACCAATTTGCTGAAGTCTGCGACAACATTTGCTTCACCATTAACACAAAGAAAACAGGTCATGTTTCAGGCCACACTCAACAATTCACACTTAAATCACCGTACAGGGATCAAAATAGAAGAGCTTCAAACAGTCAATAATTTCATATACTTAGGCAGCACTCCCTCACAAAATGTAAACATCGACACTGAGGTAAAAAAAAACCAACCAGAACAGCTGAAGCTAGTGCCAGATTTGGAAGACTGCGAAAAAACGTAGGGGGCTGAAAGGCAATTGCAACTACCACCAAACTCATAGTTTACTAGGCAGCAGTAATATCACCACTCATTTATACCTGTAAAACAAGGACAGTATATGCCAGACATTCTAGAAAAATTAACCATTTCCACCTAAGCTGCCTTCGTAAGAAATTCATCATCCATTGGTGGGATAAGATACCAGACAGTAAAGTACTGATGAAATCTAAGTCTGTAAGCATACACACAATGTCGACGAAGACGTAGAAACGCTGGGCAGGACACATGAAAGATCATTGTCTACTGAAACAGCTATTTTATGGAGAACTCCAGACTGTCTCCCGGAAGGCTGTAGAATAGAAGAAGCTTTTTAAAAATACTCATAACACATCTCTGACTCACTTCAAAATAGATACAAACTCGTGGGAGAATCTTGCACAAGAGAGATCCGAATGGCGTCGCAAAATCAAGACGGTGCAGCTGCTGCAGAGAACTTCAGACTACAAGCTGCACAACAAAAACGCGCTAGAAGAAAGACAAGAGCTGCTGAATGTCCCACATACTCTTCCCACACATGATCAGAGTGTGGTAAGTAGGTCACATTCGGCACACCAAAGACATCATCATCTTCATCCTCATCCCAGTTGAGTTGAATGGTCATCGTCGACTTGGACGGACGAACAACATATAATAGCAGTGCCTGTGTAATGTGCTTCAGTACACACGCGTGCACAAATTCACACACAAAAACCTCACGCAACCGCAAAACCAAGTAAATGACATACATACACTAAATTGTGATTAAATATAATTAAAAAAATATATAATAATTTAATAGGTTTTATCGTAATCCTATACCATAAGACATCGACGTTTCGACCAAAAAGTCTTTATCAAAATAGGGACAAACAAAGAAAGGGAAAACAATATAGAAGGGGTTACAAAGAATATAATTTTGTTGTAATCATCAATAACCTAATAATACTGGCCAAAAGAGAAAAATAAGAAAAAAAACCACGCAATACAAGAATGTGAAAACATGTTATAGGAATGTGAGTGAATAAGACAAATTATATGTAAAATAAAAAATAATTTAAAAGCAATAATATAATTACCAATTAAATCTGCATGTTGACAATTTATGTGCTCCGTTGGCGAGTTGTAATGCAAAACAAAAGAATAGTTGCGCCCATAGGAATAGATGTAACTAAGTAAAATATATCTAACCTAATTTATATAATTTAAAATAATTGCATTGTATTTATATTTAATAATTTAAAATCTATATAACCAATATTATATTTGCTAAATACATTTTTCTACCTATATGGAATTCTTTTTTGCTGCAGTTGACCGTTCATTCCATACTGTATTCTGATTCTGGCTTTCGCCAAAATAGTCGACAAGAATGAATGTGTTCTCTTTACGGTGTTCTATTAGCTGCTGTTCCTTTCCAAAAGTAATGGCAACCTACGGTAATATTGTGCCTAAAAATGTCCAATGGATTAATCTAACTTTTTCTCTTGTAGTGGGATCTTGCAGTGTAGCATTATTATAATATACATAGAAAGGGGAGAGTACCTTGAAGGAGGTGAAAGGGCAGACCAAGAAGATGTTGGTTTGATGGCATTAAAGATAACATGAATACGTCATTGGAAAATGCACGCCGCATCGCCAAAGACAGAGAATGGTTTTGGGGTTCATTGAGAAGAGAATGTTCTGGAGTGAATACGTCACATGCCAATAATTGTGATGCTTTCCTTTTTGTGAAGCCACAATAGCTATTTCTATGCAAATATGGCTATTGGGTAAGAACTGAACCTAAATTATTGCACCAGAGGCAGACAACGTTCAATATTTTCCACTATAATTTAAGAGGCATGAATGATGGTGGTCCTCGCACTGCCGCGACCTTTTGGACACAAACTTTTCATCAGAAGTAAAAACAATAACCATTTTGCAAAATGGGTGAATACCTTGACTAATGAAACTTCAACTATGTAATATGTAAGAATCTTCTTGGTGATGATTGATGGATAGTCATTAGAACCTGGCCATCAGTGTCGTTCATTATCATCAGGTGACATATTCTTTCCAGAACGTAGTCTTTCCTATGGATCTCTTCAACTCTTCGCGGTCTTGAGCAATTTGTCCTGCATCTTCCAGTGACATGCGCAGGCATTCCTGAATATCTTTTGTCCAACGGCGTCTTGGTCGGCCTTTGCCTCTGTTGCCGTCTATCATTCCCCCAGTCAGGTGCAGGATTTACGTATGAGCCAAAAAATCATATTTGGCACTGACATATAATATCTGAAAGTATAAAGGGCTGCCATATCTCAAATAGCTTAGGGCCTTATCAAGCCTAAATCCGTCACTACCTCCAGTAACACTCTCTCCATGCGGTCGTGTCTCTTAATGTGACCGAAAATAACTAGCTTTTTCTGTAATATGGTGTTCAGAAGTCAGCCTTTCTGGATGTTAATTGTTCGTAACACCTCCTGGTTTGTTTTCCTTGCTGTATTGCTGTATTTCATTCATCTATTTCGTTTATTATTGTTGAGTTTATTAGTTATTTGTCTCTTGAAAAGGGTCCCATATGGACCGATACGTTGAGATTTGTCCTGTGTAGTTTTATTGTATGTTTTTATATATACTTTTATATATATTTTTATTCATAGGCAAGGTAAGTGTTTTAAGTAACCAGTTTAATTCATTTTGCTTTAGTATTTGTTCATTCAGTTACTACGGCACCCTCCATTTTGTCGGACACCCTCCGACCATTTGGTTATTTATATTTCCTTGCTGTCCATGGTATTCTCAAAATTCTTCTATAGCACTTTAATTCAAATAATGTTATTCTCATGGCCACTGTTTTATTTAGTGTCCATGCTTCACGTCCATATGCCGCCACAGGAAACACATGTTCGTAGTAAACACAATTTGGTTCTTATTTTAGTACCCTACCATAGTTTCTTTAGCTGTTTCAATTTTGCCAGAGCCATTACTGTTCTTCTTTGCGCTAGTGTCGTTATTCTTGGAAAAAGTGCCAAACTCAGCGTTTCATGCTCGGGATATTCTTGAATCTTGCAATTAAGATGAAAGATACATATGACTAACCATTTTGTTCACGACAAGAAAAATGAAGACAATAATGTGATTTGTTCAGCGTAACACAAAAAGGTATGTTTCTCCAATTCTGTTAAGTGTGTGGTCTTCCAAAAGACACAGTCCAGTTTATAGCCATTAACGATATTTGCAACGACCGGATTAATGACAATAATCATTACAGCAATGGCCCAGCGGGATCAATGGCGACAGTCATTACTCTCTAGTCTAAGAGTTTGATAACTTCTACCAGGAAGGCATAGAAACAATGAAATTGCTACCCAGCTGCTGGCTAATGGACATTAAGACAGCCACAAGACGAACGCTATGACGAGGGTCAATTACTTCAATGTACATAAAGACAAGAAAATGAGTATAGGATAAATTTTCCATCGATATTGGTGGCGGTGTAAATTACGATAAATGTACATAAATCTAACATAGAATTTGGACGAAACGTTAGTTCTGGAAACTAAATATCTCACCTAATGTAGCTTTATAGTCGCCCTTTCCTTTGTAATAGCCCATGAACTTTGATTTTAGTGGCAATTACCATTTTGAAGAGAAATTTTCCAAAGGTGAATGTTGAGAGGGAAAAATCCCACCAGCTAAACTGCCACATCTATAAGAATTCCAAAGGCTTATAATAACATTGACTACTTCATTAATCTTGGCTCCTGGACAATAACTCTTGGTATGGACGTTTAAGCTTTGTTTTAAAAGGGAGTTCTGTCCTAAGATTTTTAGTCAAATGCCGTGAACAGTGTTGTGTAGAGTACAGAACGACGGTTCAGGATTTCATCTTGAAAAATATGATGTATACTGTGATAATAATTTTCTATTTTCTAGTCGAATTTCATAGTTACAAAAGTGATATTTTCTAGTCGAATTTCATGGCTACAAAAGTGACATTTCCTAATCGAATTTCATAGTTACAAAAGTTATATTTATTACAAATTAACAATATAATAGATCAACAATTTCATGATGTTAACATTTGACCCTCGCTGTATTTGTAGTATATATAGTTTTATATATTAAAGATCGCATCCAGAAAATTTGCATAGAAATATCTGAACACAGTTTTTCGTGCAATAATTGAATCACTGTTCTTCGCAACGCGTGTAGACGCAAGTGAATTTTATGGAGTGTATGAATACAATGAGGGCAGATTACACTTATCTTTCAGATATTCATGAGCGGAGAATATTTTTAAAAAATCTATATCATTGAATTAGCAAATACATAAAATAGCGCTAAAGTTGAATTGCAAATTTAACAAAACAGGTAAACATAAAAAATGACATAATCTAAGTCTATTCAATAAAGATATCACCTCAGATGCTCAGTTATTTCAGATAAGGGAGAGTTGGTGGGCTACCTAGTTTGGATCTGCGTTCCTGATTGAACTCTTTCCTGTCAGTTGGAAGTCAAAAAGCTTATAGTTGATTAAATTGTGGTTTGTTTCGTTTAGCGTTCTCTGGGCTGAGACAGGTATACATGTACTTTTATATTAAGCTGACCAGGCAGTGAAAAAAAAAATTTTGCTGGTGGTTTTTGGCCCGCGGATCGTATACTGCGCACATTGTATTCACATAGAAATTTCTGGTAAAAAATGCAAGTAACCCCCACTGCCCCACCCCAAAACAAAACACACAAAAATAACTCCCACCTAACTCGGAGAGTCTGAGTATCCATTTCAACTGGGGGACTTAGTGAGTTGAATGCATAGGAAATGCAATACTGCGCATGTGTGAGCATATGCAGTTGTGATAGGCTGACTCCTAAATAGTATTGTTAAAGCAATTTGATAAATGACCATATTTAAACATAGCTATCAACATACGAAATCATTCTCTAGACTATATTTGCATTCACTAGTTTGACATTGTGTTATGAGCGGTCAAACCTCCATAAGTATCCCTTTATTACACAGTATAAGGTTTTCCATGATAAAAAGCATCATCATGTGAGATATTCTTTCCAGAACCTGGACTTCCTTATGGATTTTCTGAACAATCCGCGATTCTCGACGAGTTGACCTGCCGCAGCTAGAGAAATGTTTCAACATTCTGATATATCACTGCACCTTCGTCGTCTCTTCCGGTGTTACTGTTAACTCTATCTTCAGCTATTAATCTTTCCATAGTGTTATTTCTCTTTATATGACGGAAAAAAACTAATTTTATTGTCAAAATGTTAGTCCTCTTCGACGATTATTGATGTTAGCACTTCTTGAATATTGTCTATGTCTTGTGTTCTTTTTAGCTGTCCATGTCTTTTTAACATAAATTCTTCTGTAGCATCTCATTTCGAAAGCGGCGATTTTCTTTGCTACTGTTTTATTTAATGTCAATGCCTCACAACCGTATATTGTCACTGGAAATACGCATGCTCTGATCATACATAATTTGGCTATGCTGTTGGTATCTTGCCAAAGATTTGTTTAAAGAAAAGTTTTGCGCTTCACTGCATTGTTTTTGTTGATAGTAACATTTGCTTTAGATCGTCTTCGTTTGTTGTTTAGAGTTGTTTGTTGTTTATTTCCGTCTCTGATTTCTAGGATTTGTGGACCGCAGATGGTAGGAGGTTGGAATTTAGCATATGTCGTCTGTTATATTTATCAATCTAGTGATAAACACGTGAGTACTAAATATTTCAAGAGTAGTCAGTTCAGGTATGAATAATATGTAGAAAAAAATGTGTATATGTTTCTATGAGCGTGGTACCCTTTTTCTTTAATGTGATTTTTGAGGAAATATTTCTTTTTCTTTTACAAAAACTTATTGCAGAAATAAACTAAAGTGGTGTCAGTACTGAATATTTCATTGTGAAAAACTAACTAAATTGAAACTAAATATTAAAAATATTTCTTGAAAAATTCACCAACCTTTAATTTTTGTACAAATGTAAATGTATTCATAATATCATACAAATCATGTCCCATCTTGAATGTTTCAAAGATTCATTGAGAAACATCTGGCTTTGAAAGGAAATAACGGTTACAATTATGAATAAAAGAATTGTGAAATATATTAGAGTCGAAATGTTTTGTTATTAAAAAAAATACTTCACCGTGCATCATAACGTTTAAACTACCAAGTGACGTTCTTTATTGGTCGTACGGTTGTTAATATTCGCGCTAAAAGGTCTTTTAGTAGAAACGTCGATTTGTGTTTTTAATTTCCAGTGTGTTTCTAGTGAATATTAAAACTTCGTTATTGTGATTTCGATTTTCACAAGCTGAAGTATTTACGGAACATTCTTTCACATCATGTGCTACCATACACTTTTGAAGACTGCTTGTCATTTAAAAAGGTTAGTGAGATATACCACATTCATATTGTTTTTTTCTCCCATGTCCTGCCAGGTGATTTCTTGTTATTGTGAAGGCGCTATCTATTCGTGTTGCATGATACCATGATTACTGGCGTCCCTCTCTGCCTGATATCTCCGACTTCAGCGCCAGTGATTCTGTGGACAGGACTGTGGTCCTGCTCTATGTCAGGGATGACTCTTCAAATCTTAATTTCCAGCTTCTGTTGGCTGGACTAATGCCCATCTCAACTTCAAGGAGTTGGCCTCAATGGGGATTGCAATGGCGTGAAATTTTGAGCAGAGAATAATACTACTGGGATCTTTTAAGCATGCCATTGGGGATTCCTAAGCAAATTGCTCGTGGGGTTAACAACTCCTTCTCATATCTCCCTCCATGAAAATATTACTGCCTGGACTGTTTGGAAGAATCAAACCTTTTATCGGCAGCAAGTCTGTCAAGTGCAAATAGACTTAGGTCGTGCCTAGGTCAGAGGCTTTAATCCCCAATTTAACAAACACATTGCACATAGTCACGACGAAGTTCAGTAAAAGTAATTTCAGTAAAAGTAATCTGAGTCGTGTAGAAACTTTACAAAAATAACATTAAAAATTGAATGCAATAGTAATACTAATCGTACTTAAGTATTACACAGGTTTATATAATCGTTTCAATCAGACACGACAGACTATAACTAAAACTAGTGGGAAATGATGTGCACACAAGAAAGTATACAAATTACAATATACAAATCATATTCAACGATTCAACCAAAAGGTCTTTATCAAGATACACACAAAACATCAAAAGACGACGAATGGAAAAATCATCACAACAAACAAACGGAAATATGGAAATGAGATGCCGGAAGGTCAGGAAGTACATAAAAAACTAAATATATGTGGAAACGAAACGAACAAAAGATGAGTAAGAGACGGAACAAAAAGAATAAAGACAAAGACCACACCAACCCAGTACTAGACATAAGAGTGGTCGGAATTGGGTCCAAAAGGCTTAAAAAAATTTTGGCTCCAAAAGGCAAAAAAAATATACCCAATTAAAAAAATGAGACGATTTTCTAGAGCGTTCTAGATCTGTCATCGGTGGTGCAGGATCTGATGGCGGTGACCTGAATATCACAAGCACCATGATGACCATCGCCGTTGAAGTGTGTGGCCACTGGAGTGGGTGTTCTATGCTTGTTGGCATGAAGATTACAAAATATTGGTTACAAAAGCGATCGCTCAGTCTTAAGCCGGTTTCCCCGATGTACTGTTTGCCGAAGCGTTTACATATGACCACCTAAATGACATTACGGGACTCACATGTAAAGGCCTCATCGATGGAGAAAGTGGCCTTGGGAAATGACATAGAGCACATCTGAACGGCCACGTGAGCAACGAACAGTGCCAAAATTGTATGGTGGCTATGGACCAAGATGTCCGTAAGATTTCTGTCACGCCTATAGGCCACCAGAGATAAGTGGTGGCAAGTGTCACGGGTGTCAGGATCAGACTGAAGAAGAGAATAATGTTTGAACATGATGTGTCGAGCAGAAGAGTTATGGGGATGAAAGGTACGAACAAGTTTAACCCACCAGAGGAGGAGGAAGAACCCTGAGAGTTAGTCAAGGTATCGAGGCGAGGCACATGGCGCACACGGAGCCAAGCGGATGAAAGAATGCTGTCAGGGAACGAGCGTCTACAGAAATACTCAATCATCTCAGAAGACTTGTCGAGAAAATCGTCGTAATCGCTACATAAGCGACGCAGGCGAAGAAACTGGGAGTACGGCAGAGAGTTGCGACAAGCAGGATGATGAGAAGTAGTGTAGAGCAGAAAGCCATGTGCATCAAGTAGATTTATAGTAAATGGATGTGCTAAGGTAATGGGAATGAATGGTGACAATGATGTCAAGGAAGTTGACAGAAGTAGTGGAGATATTAGATTTAAATTGAATAGCAGGGTTGAAATTGCCGATGAAGTTGATGAAACGAGACAATTCAACTTCGGACATGTCGGTGATACCTATCCCATCGTCAATGTATCTGTGGAAAAGAGATGGGAACGGACTATTATAGGTCGACAAAACTAGATGTTCAAGATATCCCATGAACAGACATGCATAGCTAGGTCCCATTTTGGTTCCCATGGCAACGCCACTAATCTGATCGAAAAAGTGCCCATCAAATTCAAAAGAGTTGAGCGTAAGCACCAGTTCAGCAAGGCGGATAAGAGTAGAAGTGGATACAGAGGGATGGGGACTTGTCCAGAAAGAACTGCATAACCTGAGACCATCTGCATGGGGTATAGAAGTGTACAGAGAACAGACATCAAGTAAGAACAGATGATAGGTACGGTCAGAAAACAACTGGACGGAAGGAAAAATGGTTAGGGCATGCTTAGTGTCTTTCAAGAATGAAGGCAGTTGTTCGACTAAGGGCTGGAAAATGCTGTCAAGGAAGTCGAAGATGCGCTCAGTGGGACAAGAGCAAGCAGAGACAATAGGTCTACCCGGATTCGATGCCTTATGGATTTTAGGCAGCATATAGAAAACAGGTCTGTCTAAACAGCTTTGATCGATGCAAAGAGCCTTGGCAGTGGTAGGAAGGTGGTTGATAAGGATAAGGGTTTTCACAGTGTTGTTAACAACCTTCTGGTTAGTTACAGTCGAATCAGATGTGCGTGCAGTGTAGAAAAAAGGGTTGGAGAGTTGTTGGTGGCCTTACTGGAGGTAAAGATCCTTACGCCAAACCACAACGGCTCCACCCTTATCTGCTGGTTTGATGACAATATTATCATGGCGACGAAGATGTGACAAGGCACGAGATTCCTCGGGTGTGATGTTTGAGCGATGAATGCGGTTGTGATGAAGTGATTTAATGTCATGGAGGGTATTCTTGATGTAAAGATCAAGAGCCTGAGATGCACCGGGCATGGGAGTCCAAGGATATTTCTTCTGTTCATATCTAGAAAACAAATCATCAGTACAAGATGACACTGTGCCAAAGAAATGATAATGAAGCCGAATACAGCAACACTACTCTGGAGAAAAGTAAAACTCTACCACAGGAAAAAAAAGTGGCAACTCGTATTCCTTCTGGGTTCTATTGCTATTACTGTAATGTTTTGTAGCAAGAATGTTCCTTCTTGGTTCGAATCATTTTTCCTTAGAGGCATATTCCTTGGAATGCAACACTGACTTAAGTTAATGACAGCTTACACCAGATTATTTGGCCTGCATCTTGATTGATCTAACGTATCATTACTCATCTATGGTTGACGACAAAAGTATGCACAGAATGAACGGTACAAACCACCGAGTTACATCAACCAAGATGGTTGACGGTGCCCGCAGACCCTATATTCTCGTGTAGGCTGTAATTTAATTATTTTAAACTATAAAAATAGATTAAAGTTTATAGTACAGATGTGGCAGGGAACGTGCAAGAAAACTGTAGTTATAATAAAGGAAAATAGCGCACCATGTGTACTTGTGAGTGAACACGGCATAACGGTGGTTTCCTATATTTACCTAATCACTAGAAAAATCTTTGCTCTGGAACGTTTGAAATCAAATTAAAACCTCTGCAGGTGTTGACAACTTTGTAAAGAGTAAGACACTGCGGGCAATTAGAAAATGACAAGTGTTTAAAAAAGTTAGACAACTTTACATATTTTAAAAATCTCCATTCCTGTTCATACATAAACAGGCTTTTATGAGTCCGAATTTGACTTTTTCAGCCATCTATGACTGAAAAAAAATAACAAACCTAATAGACCAGTGTTTTGCGCATATGGACATCTTTGCATGCAATGGAATAACAACATCCATACAGATAGCCAGCACATTGTTCATATTAATATATTCTTCTTCTGTGTTCGTTCTCAAACTGCTGCATATTAGCTGGATGTAGTTCAGAGAACGGAATGTGCTGTGTCATGTTTGAGATTTCTTGTGTCATCGATTCGCTGCCATATATGCGTCTTTCGACCTGTCATATCCAACTTCAGTATGGCTTCTGTCTCACTCTATGGGATGTGAGCAGACAACACCATTACAAAACTTCCCTTGTTGTCTCCGACAAGTATGACAAGTAACAGTGTCGCGATTCTTTGCTTCCAATTAATGCTTCAAGGTACAAAGAATATGACCTCTTTCCAGACATGTCGTATGATGTGAATAAGGAAAGCTGGGGTATATGATGACAGCCTTTCACATCCGCGTCACACCTTGTCTCAATTTCTTCCTCTTGTTTTCAATTAAATAATCGTTATGGATGACGAAAAGATGCGGGGAAGCGGACATTGCACATCTTTCTTTATGTGTCAGACTCCTAGGTGACAGAGATTGCTAGATAGTCGGTCCAGAGGTGTGCACTGAGTTTCTGGAATTACGGAGTAATCATGAGATACTGGCGCTCTGGAATGCCTCCATTTGGGGACTAAACATGTATCCATAAACTCCCGTTCACATTCACGCCATTGAGGCCTTATAATAGTACTAGTGTCGCCTCAGTTATACATCTGAGAAGAATCTTTACTTTTGTCAGGAAGGATATGGGCTGTCAATAGCTACCTGCTCACAACTAAAGGCATTATTTCATCATCATTTTTATAACATTGTACTGAATTGAACGATGTATCAATATTATTTTAAAAAATCCCGAAATCAATGATACTTTAACATCATTCCTGAGTTAAGATTTTGTTAAAGTAAAGGATGCAGCGACAATGTTCATATGATAGCATTGCACAACAGAGTAGGGAAGCTTTTCGAGACTGACAAGAAGCGTCTGTACTAACTGAATAAAGCAAGAAAAACTCCAATCTACTAGCCCATATTAGATGGCTAGTATGCAGGAACTCCAACAAGGGCTAAAGAAATTGAAACAAAGAAAGTCTCCAGGGCCAGATACAATTTATAATGAAATGTTAACACACAGGGCACATTGGGGAAAGAAGTCCGCGGGGGAGGGGGAATGTTCCAGGAATTGTATAGGGCAAAATACATTCACATGAACGTCTTGTAAATCCAGTAAGACAGCTTTCCTACAAGAGAACACTCTAAATACAAACAACTACTGTCTTGCACGGTCGAGAGATGTAAATGCTATGGAAGACACAGTACACAGAAATTGCCAAGAGAAGAACATCACAAATATTTTAAAGTCATGCTTGATCGGCAGCTAACCCTCAAGCTCCATTTAGAAAATGTCAATAATAAAGCACTGAAACGGCTCCCTGGTGCATCTTGGGGATGAGACTAAGGATACCTTCAGAAGACTATATCCTGGTTACATACCTTTTTCTTTAGAATACAACAGTGCACACCAGTGCACAACAGTGCATAATAAAAAAATCCTTAGACAGAGTGCTGATAATGCAAAGTCCCTTATTAGAGGAACGATGCGATTTACCTCAAAGACTGCATGTAAAACAAATATAGAGCAACTCAGGATACGGAGAGATATAACTGCGATGGCAAGAAGTTTATGGAAGAAGCAAAAGAATAAACACAGACTATCCAATTAAACAGTTTTTAGAAAAATGGCAACTAAAACAAAAATCAATCATCAGCCATGTCAATTAAAAAAAAGACTGTTGTCACCTTCCATGCAAAAAGTTTATATAATCACACAATTGACAGAAATCAAGTCATAATTAAGAGATAGTGCAATGAAAAATTCTGATCCATTAAGTCTTATGAAAACAACACTGAAAACGTTAGATACCTATTCAGAACAATGGATTCATAATCTATTCGGATGTGTCTGCTTTCAAAGCCACAATCAGAGCAGAATATGGTGTATATATATAATAACCAGACAAAACATCTGATGAGTTGATTGATGTAGGGAGATATTCTCTAAATTTAAAGTTGGAATAACATCGCTAGAAGTTGCCTTATGCCACCTGAAGATTATGGTTTATACCTTTACAGTGAAGGTCGAAAACATTGCAAGTGTTACAGACTCTATGTCCGATCTTCAATCCATAGAATAGGCATTGTGTAAGCCTGAAGTAACTCAAATATATCACCATGCCAATCTGCTGTTCACATCATATGAAGTCAATATTGTTATACAGTGGATTCATGGCCACTCAAACACCCCTGACAATGATAAGGCAGACAAACTAGCAAAGAAGAGTGCAAGACAAGAACAGCCAAGTTCTTGTAATGCCTAATGTCACAGTAAAAAAGTCACAGGAAAAGGTCACAAAACAACATACTCATAGGTAAAAAGGTCACAGTACACAAAAACAAACAAAAACAGTGAAATAAAGTAAAATTTAAAATAGCAAATAGTCCTTTCATTACTTTACTATTTAGTTGCCGGGGAAGGAAATGATAGACACACTGTAACCTTCCATGCATGTTGTGATAGGCGACTAATGGAATTTTTGAGAATTGAATCGGTTGTCCTGTCTCACAAAAAGGTAAAAGTGTCTCATAAGAAATGTGTGAAAGTCTGAAAGTGAAAATATTGTAAATTTAATTGTATAAAGTATGATGTCTGGAATTTAATGTGATCACGTGCATTAAATTAGGAACTAGTATAAATGGGGAACATATTCAGTTCATATTTATGTTTGGAATCCGTGAGATTCGGTCGGGATTCGGGGATTCGGTCGACAGACCAATCGACAGCTGTCTAGCGAGGACCAAAGTCAAACAGATAAATTTGAAATATCGAGAAAACATCTAGAATTCTAAGTGGGAGGATTAGCTAAGAAACTTCAAAAATACGTTTAAATTCTTAGTGTGTGTATTAGTTAAGAATAGTGTTTACTTATATTGATTCCTAGTGTATGGAATATGAGTAAACGAAAATAGAATAGCTTACAAGTGAGAAGGAAACTAAATTTCTTCTTAGAACAAAACCTGTGGGTTGCCAGCGTGGAGATTAACAATCTTCATCACACAAGTATCGACGAAATACCATACAATCGACCAACAGTTCGCAGTAGCGAAAACAACTAAGACGAGTTCTAAAGTGGACGGCCAGAGGAAGTAGATTAGTTCGCGATAGTGAACCGTTAAATGCAGACACCAACTCTTAGCAGTAGATCTATTGATACAACTATTTGATTTCTTGTTGATGTACATCATTGATGCCATTGATGTTGTGAACTAGTTGTATCACACAATAAATAGAAGTCTTCGAGTAAGACGACGCTGAATGAGAATACGTCGCTGGTACCGTGTTCCTGGGTAAATCATACATAAATGTTCCTGATTAAACCTGCATCAGTTGTTCGTGTTTGTATATGCATGAGTGTTCAAGATAAGACCACTGATTCAAGATAGAATCACACCAGCGTCTTCAAATACCCTGTCCCCTGTCACATTTGTCCTGTGACTATTTCCGTTTACTAAATTAAACACCCTATTTGGAACAAAACAACATCTAAATATATACATGTAACAGACAATAGTATTGGGTCAAAAAGGTGGAGCAACAACCAACCAATCAACCGTTACATTGTACTGGAATCGCTGATACCATGACAATTTAATAATCCTAAGATAATATTGTACTGGAGTACGTCTGGAGTTGTCATTATTGATACTCTTTGATTCACCTTTGAGCCCCAATAACACGCAAACGTGTGGAATATTTCAGATTAACATAGAAAAACAAGAAGTGTTACAGTCCCTTACAGCACTGTCCTTTAGGCATTTAAATACTCGTACATGCAGGAATAGCACATTGTACACAATTAAATGCTCGTACACACAGAAATAGCAAACTGCCAAACAAATGATATGTTAGAAAACGTGCTGACTTACAAAGAAACAGCACTCATAAACTATCTCGAAGCCTAACTACATTATTTCACAAGAAACAACTGAATTCAGACTGAATGACCACCATGACATTAAACACAAGCTTTTAGAAAAGCAAATGCACTGTATTCATATTTACATCAGATATTAGCAATAAGGATGTTGGAACTTAGGGCCGTAAATATGGGGAAAGTTTAAAACACCTAAATTTTAAAATCGAATACAATGAAAAATAAGACCATTTCTTGCAGATCCCACCCTCCTTGTTTTATACCGCCAAATCATCGCTTAAATCTTCGCCAAAAACGGATGTGTCGGGGCATTGGCGTTAATAAAACGTCAATACAACGCATATCCTGTTGGAAATATAATAGGACCATTGTCCTGCTACAAGAGTCATTCAGCGGGAGTTTGAGAATGAACTTTGAAGAAGAAGGGACCGATTAAACAGATTAGTTAGTAAAACAAGGTCCGTAAAGTAAATTAGTGACCGAGTTCTTTTTGTTTATTTTTTGAAAAATCCTCGTGCAGCTTTTGTGGAGAAATCGTATTTACGACTACCCTGGAGTAGCAATTCGAGCAATACATATTGTAAAACACGTGTAGCTCAAATGAAATAAAACGGGTATATATATATATGTTGTCCATTGCCTTTTCTCTGCTTTTTTTAGTTAGTCGTTGCAGGTTGGAATGACGATTAGTTTTCCCGCTATGTTGTTGCTGTTCTTCTTCTTCTTCTTTTACCCTTTACGTGTGTCGAGGGAGATACAATGTTCTTGTTCTCGCTTTTCTGGCAGATTCAGATAATGTTATGTGGTGTTCGTGTAATGTCTCTTTGGTGTGGTCGATTCAGCGTACTCTAGGTCTACCCTTGGCTCTTCTTTCTGCTTCTCCTCTCTTCATATATGCTTTATAAACTAATGAATCACACTGCATTATGTTGTTCACATAAAGTAATATTGTGTATTATAAAGTAATATAGTAATAAAGTAATATTGTGACGCCCCAAAGTGTCAGAACTCCTTTAATCTATCTTTTTTGGGTTTTCCTCTGCCTTTTGGTGTCTCTATTCTCAAGCTGTATGCTCATGCGGTTGGCCAATTTCGATTCATTCTCATTAAGTGACCGAACCATTTCAGCTTCTGATTTTCAATATATTTGATCAGAGATATTGTTCAAACTGTTCGTGTAATCTCTTTTTATTCCTCACATAATCTCTATGTGTTCTACTTGCTGTTATTCTTAGACATTTCATTTCATACGAAGTAAGCTTTCTCTCTTGATCTTTAGTTAGTGTTAACATTGATAACACAGAGTTTGTATACAAATTGAACTTATGATTTGCCTGTGGGTTGCATCGGAATATATTTGTACTTATATTAAACAAAAACAAGCAAAACATGTGTTACAGATACTAACTACTACGAATAAAAAAATTATGCAAACAACTATAATGAGAAGGATAAAGAGAAAAATAATTGATGTTTCGTTGATACGATCTTCGTCTAAATAAATATATATACTAATGCGACAGCAAATTATATAGAAAAATATGAATTTCAAAACATCTCCAAAAAAATTAATGAAAACAGTCTCTGTAACAGCCGACAAAGGAAGAAAGTGAATTAATCTAACGTGTTCGCTCAAGACTAAAATAATTCGCATCATAAAATAGTGCATGATGATGAGATGTGGAATCCTAAGAAATGAAACAAAATCCAATCACAGACAGACAAGAGACACACTAAATCAAGGCATCGCTACCTCTATAGATGCAATAGAGTCAAGGGACGAGGAAACAGTCGACCAGCAGACACAACGCCAAAATGATAGACCAAAACACATTTCGGTACAGTATACTTAGATGACACAACAGTCGAGTTATTAAATATTAAATATCCTCAGTAACAACAAACATATAACATAATATCCGTATTTGTTGTATTGTCTATGTATGTTATTCATGTTTACAAGAAGACCTATCGGCCCTTGTATAACTAATACGGATATTATGTTATGTGTTTGTTGTTACTGAGGATATTCCAATACCTGTGCGGGATGTTTGTTGTTGTTGTAATAGTCCTTGTCTCGATCGGTCCGTTCGGGTGACTTTGTGTGCACGATTTGAATGGCTTGATGAAATCGCATCTTTTTTTGGAGATGCGGTTAGTCAAGTACTGAAAAACGCGTGTGCAATTGTTGCTAGGCGATTTGGTGCCGTAGAACGTACTGGTTCAATTCCCGTTAGTCTCAAGAATTTTTAAAATATATTATCCTCTGGCTTCCTACTTAAATTTACTTGTATAAAACAATTATTTGAAGCAAAATTGTATTGTCTATATATGTTATCCATGTTTACAAGAAGACCTATCGGCCCTTGTATAACTAATACGGATATTATGTTATGTGTTTGTTGTTACTGAGGATATTTCAATACCTGTACGGGATGTTTGTTGTTGTTGTAATAGTCATTGTCTCGATTGGTCCGTTCGGGTGACTTTGTGTGCACGATTTGAATGGCTTGATGAAATCGCATCTTTTTTTGGAGATGCGGTTAGTCAAGTACTGAAAAACGCGTGTGCAATTGTTGCTAGGCGATTTGGTGCCGTAGAACGTACTGGTTCAATTCCCGTTAGTCTCAAGAACTTTTGTAGCATGGACTGAATATCAAATGCTATAAACTGCCATAGTAAAATCTTCTTCTCGTTTGCAGTTTGACATGTCTACACAACAAGTCCTGTTTTCTTAATAAATGCTGCTGTATTTGAAAGCTCCTCAGTGCTCCCATACATCTTTCTGTGGATATCCATCTCTGTAAGTCAGTGTTCTTCCCTTAACTGATTTATTTAGTGTATTGCAGTCTTGCAGGATATGATCAGCGGTTTGTGCTTCCTGCCCACAAGGGCACACCATAGTAAAATGAGTCTCGGTAACAGATAAATTATTATAAATTGGAGAGTTTTAATAACAGACTCAACCTCTATTCTCATGCATGAAGTAATTGTCCTATATGCTCCGTTGCACTTGGCAATAATTTCCACTTGAACTGGCTACAAAACCCCAGCCAGTTTTATCACTACCACGAATATATCCATCTGTAAACAATGACATCATATTCTAGTGTTCAATCCTCGAGTGCCGCGGACTGCAACCAAATTACGTATAAAAATATCAAGTCATGGAGGTATGTGGCATTATAAACTGCAAGAAACTAAGCAAACGTTTCAACACAAAAGGCGTTTATCAGGGATAAAATAAGGCAAACATATAGAGCACATTGGAAATAAATGTCAGCCATAAAACTAATGATAGAAAAGAACGACACGAAGTAGTATCGTCTAATTTATTTGTTGTGCGTTAGTTCTCCAATTCCTGCTGGTTGACATGATATGGTCTGGAGAATGGAATGTGCTGTGTCACGATTTACAACTTGGATGAAGGAGAATGGAAACTGGTTTGTCATGCTTTACAGCTTGGCTGAAATATCATTTGAACCGGCACATCAGACTTCGGCATGGCTTTTTGGTCACTTTGGTCTATGACACTGGGAAGCAAACCTCACCGGAAACGTCCTTAGTGGCTACGATATTAATAAAAATGAACTGTTATATTATACATTCTAAATGATATGCTATAGTTTAAAAACAAATCAACCACGTTGCTCTTACATCAACAATAGAGTCATTGAGCCGGGTGATTCGCTTCATCCATGAATCACCAAAGATCGGGAAATACGCAGTCTCTTTATGTTAGTTATAAAGAGCAAGTGTACTGTTGGATCCCGAAAGGATATACAGAATATATAAAGAATATATAGATAAAGAATATAAACATTGTAACCTTCTTCTTCATTGTTCTTCAGGTTACAGCGTCAATAGCTTCAATGAATTGTGAGATTCGCTTCAGGTCATCCATGTAAACCATCATGTCTGACAATAGTGCCGTCTCAGTAGGCCATATTTTCTCCTCTCTTCTTGGTAGAGTTGACAGGAATGAAGAATGTGCTCTGCAGTCTCTGGCCTGAGCCCACAGTTGCACAGATCTGTCTCGCCAATCTGCAGCTGTTCCTTGCGTGACATTTGATGGTAGAGGTCACTTGGTTCTGCAGTAACGTTGTAACCTACCATGCATGTCGTAAGAGATGTCCTAAGAGCAGTTAGTATGAAGTTGGCTACCAAACATCTAGAAATTCTTAATAACACAAAAGTAACGTGCTGAAGCCTGATGTATTACATCAAAAGTGCAGACATTGCAGTCAAACTATAAACTACGACACTACCGATTTTCCAGACTACATCCATTCATAGCAGTAGTTCGAAAATGAACAAAGAAGAACAATAACGAGGTAGAATATATTACATTGTTCTTTTCTGTTCAGATTGGATATGTGTACATCAGAGCCATAGAGTCTTCGGTGACATAGGGATTTGATCTAAAATAAAGGCGGATTCTTTTTTCCTTTTTCTTAATGGTATATTTAATATTTTGATATTTTTGGAGGAGATGGGTGTACAAGATGGGTGTGAAGAATCTTCTTTTTGTTACTCGTGGTTGAATGTATTTACACAGGTCCGGTTTTCTTGATGAATAATGCTGTATTTGAGAGTTCGTCAAGATTGCAATCTTGACGGTCTTGGCGGCCAGTACATACAAAGCGTCTGAAAAAGCGTTGATCTTCTTTTTTCCTTCCTCTTTTATCCTTTACGGGTGTCGAGAGAGATATATTGTTCTCGTTTTTTGACAGCTTCAGATAATGCTATTTGGTGTTCGTGTAATGTCTCTTTGATGGTGTCGACCCAGCGTACTCTATGTCTACCCCTGGCTCTTCTTTCTGCTTCTCCTCTCTTCATATATGAGTTATAAACTAATGAATCACACGGCATTCTTTCCAGACCACCGAACCATTGTATCTGTTGGTTTTGTATGTATTGTAGAATTGATATGACACCCACTCTTTCTCTTATGACCTCGTTTCTAATTCTGTGTCTTCTTATCACTCCTGTGGCTTTTCTCAGACATCTCATCTCTGTTGTAACCAATTGTCTCTTATGAAACTTTGTTTTTAAGGACCATGTTTGACATTGGTAGCACAGGGTTGGAATGAAGCTACTTTGGATATGATTTTTTATGGTTGACATTGGTTGCATTTTGTGTTGTAATAAAGAGGATAATTGACCCAGTATTAGGGTCAACTATTCACTTTATTTCAACACAAAATGCTACCAATGACCAAAAAAAAAACTTATCCAAAGTATCTTCATTACAACCCTGTGACGGCCAGTAAAAATGGTTTGGACGACGCATCTGGACTGCGGACCTTATTTTATTTGCCTGCGGTATATATTACATGTCTTCAACTTTGCGTTAAAAATTCTAAAGCCCTATTTGCTTTTACGCCTTTGAAGACGGATGTTTCGGATCAGTGGCGCAAGTAAAACGGTGAAACAATGCATTTTCATTTTCTGTACTTCATCCTGCTGGAAATATTGTAGGACCATTGTCCTGCACTAGAGAGATACAGTGGGAGTTTGAGCATGAACGCAGAAGTAGAAGATTTACTTTTACGTTTTACTAATCTTCTGTCTTTCCTTTTATAAAAAAATCGATCAAATATGTGTATTTATACAGAACTATTTAAGGCTCTTAGATTTACTTTTACAAAAAGGAAACTTCTATGTGCAAATGTAAATCTGTATTGAGGTATCTTGTGTAGTATTGCTTAAAAAAGGTTCCAATTTTAATCCGCGACATGGTCTAACATCTTCCGTGTTGCTTTTTTGTTAGCGTCTCCCGTTTGACTGTGAAATCCTTTCTTCTGATTTGGCTGCATTAGCACATGGAAGCTTACACACAAATAGAGCAGGATACAGTACCGGTCAAAATACGTGTAGACTGTCGATACACAAAATGCTACAACACGCGGTTGTAATGTTCCCCAAAAGGAAGAAAGTAAACCCGAATTGATGAAGCTATTAAGGCATGGGAACATTCAGGAACATTCAAAGACATAGCACGCAAGCTTTATTTAAAGGTATTAGACGCAAAGGACATTCTTTGGTGGCTGCGACGGTGTCGGGTCTGCTGCCGTTTAACTGTTTTTTAATTACGTGTCCTTTTCACTTTTAATGCCATTGAAATTTCTACAGTTTATCAGACCAAGTCATCTCGTATGAAGTGTTTGAAATATTAGGCTTTCTATAACCAGTAAACAGAAAGTTGAGCTTGGTTGTTTTTCACCCTGTGTGTATCTCAAATTAAAGAAGCAATAGAGATATTGGGATATACCAAGTATTACCTCGTATAAGCCGAGAATTTGTGGAACTTTTTGGACTTCGAAGCGTGACCGAGTGGATCCTGTCAACTAAAACGTAAACATGAGCTAGTTTCAGATTTGTGTGCAAACTATTGGTTTGCTTGGCTATTTTTGGCATGCTACTCCAAGTATGTAAATAGCGACAAATCAGAAACCCAACAATAATTTAAAAACGTAAGGAGCGGGGGGTCCTAATTAATTCAATTAGAAGGCCCGTGGTACCGTTCATGGCCACGGATAAAGGTGAGATATTGGCTCTGTATCTCGTTGTTAAGTTGTTTTATGTTTTATTTTGGTAACACACCTACCTATTTTTGTATATCTTGACATTTTGTCAATCTTCATGTAAAATCTAACAAGTCACAGTTGATAGAGATCATTTGAAATGTTTCTTCTTTTATTCTAGTATGTCATAGTTTCTAGAAATCATTTTGTTCCTTCTTTTATTCTTAACATGTCGCAGTTGCTAGAGTTCATTTGAAATGCTTCTTTGGCGAATAGACTAGGAGTATTCCATTTTTTTATTCCATTTTTATTCCATCTGTATATCTAATTTCTCGGATCTCAAAATTGAAAATATTCATAATGTGTGGGTTTCCACTTACATGACATTTTCAGCCCACATATTGAACAGATGTGGTTGTGAGGATGCAACACAGTCAGACACTTATGTTGATCAAGAAATAGGGATATGTTTCCCACTCAATGCACAGATTTGTCTTCTGTTTCAGGTACAACATTTTCATGAGAGATAAAATACTATGAAAAATGTATAAATTTCCACTGTGATTCATTATTTCTCATGTATCATACAATCAAAAGTCTCTGTGTTGTTAATGAGTGTGGTGGCTACGTCTGTATTAAATTACACTGCGCAACAAACAAAAGTTGTTTTTTTTTACAAGTATAAAATTAGTCAATTCCTACTGAAAATGGGTTGAGAAAAACGAATATGACATCAGTAAATGTTTATTAGCTCTAGTTTTTGAGTTATTGTAATTTCAATATTTGTATTAAAAATCCTATTTCTTATTGTTTCCTTTTCCTCTTGTATACCACTTCTGGAGCTTCTCTTGTGACATTCCAGCAGTAGTCAGCAAGCATGGATGTATTCCACTTACCCTGGTACATTTTTTCCATCATTGCAATGTCTTGGTGGAAACGCTCCCCATGTTCATCACTTACTGCACCACAATTTGGAGGGAAGAAATCACGATGAGAATCCAGGAAGTGGATCTTAAGTGACATGTTGCAACCTAATTGTTGATATGCTGTCAGAAGTTCATTAATAGCAACAGGATAGTTCTCACTTCTATGATTGCCCATGAAATTTTGTACAACACATTTGAAAGATTGCCATGCACCTTTCTCATTCCCATGAATAATGGCATCAAAATGCTCATCTTTCAACAGTTCCCTTATCTGTGGGCCTACAAATAATCCTTCCTTTATTTTACCATCACTAAGGTAATGAAATTTGTTCCTCAAGTACTTAAATGCCTCTCCCTCCCTATTCATGCCCTTGATAAAGTTCTTCATTAGCCCCAATTTAATATGAAGAGGAGGTATAATTATTTTATTTCTATCAACCAAAGAAATTTGCTGTACATTCTTTTCACCAGGCTCCATAACCTTCCTATCAGGCCAAGGTTTCCTAATGTAATGAGAAGTTCTCTGTCGACTGTCCCATTCACACAGAAAGCAACAATATTTTGTGTAACCTAATTGCATGCCAAGTAAAATTGCAATAACTTTCAAGTCTGCACAAATCTGCCACTGATGATCATCATATTTTATTGCTTTAAGAAGTAATTTCATATTTTCATAAGTCTCCTTCATGTGGACAGCATGGCCTATAGGGATAGAAGGTAATGAATTGCCATTGTGTAGCAAAACTGCTTTCAAACTTAACTTTGATGAGTCAATGAATAACCTCCACTCTTGTTGTATGTGCTCTATTTTCAAAGCTTCCATAAGCCCATTAACATCATGGCAAGCAACAATGCTATTATTCATTGTGAAAAATGGAGTTTTTTCTGACGTTCTCTGTACATAGACACCTTAACATTTTTATCCAGGAGATTCCACTGCTGAAGTCTTGATGCAAGAAGTTCAGCTTTTGTTTTAGATAAGTCAAGATCTCGAATTAAGTCACTTAGTTCATTTTGAGAAATTCTATGTAGAATATCAACAGAACCTATTGGAGTATCTTCCTGTTCAAACTCAGTTGTATTTCTTGACCACAATCTGCATCAAGCTCTATAACTTTCTGGTTGGGTGAGGTAGGAACAGGCAGATCTTTTCCATGTGGTACTGGCAGTATAGCTGATGGAATAGTGGGGTAATTCAAAGTCCACTTCTTTTTTTTTTTTAGATATTCCATGTTGGAGAGGAGGCACCATACAAAAATAGCAGTCACTTACATGATCTCTCGGCTCTCTCCATATCATAGGAATCGCGAAAGGCATTGACCGCACTTTGCCATTCAGCCAACCACAGAGTTTCACAGTACATGTAATACAGCAAATGTGAGGTGCCCAGGGTTTGTCTTGATCACCTATCTTACAGCCGAAGTAAAGATGATATGCAGTTTTAATTAAAGGTGTAATTTTCCGTTTTTGAGACGACAACGTTCCCTCGCCACAAACATAGCAAAAATTGTTAGCACTATTAACGCACTTTCGTGACATTATGGAATCCAATCTTTATACAAATTCAGACATTTATAGCACTGGAAAATATAATATATATATACTACTTGAAAATATTAATTATATACACATGTTGAAATATGTGGTTTGTTTTTTATATCAACACACGATTTAAACAATATAGCGGCCATTGAGAGAAGTCGCACGGTGTCAACATGCATTCGTCGCTGAATACATTTTTCGTCAGAAAAATTTTCCACTTTTTCGACACAATAAACAAGGAATATCACAACAATAAGAGCAAACTGAGAATTTTTAATGTGATATTCGTTTTTCTCACCACATTTTCAGTAGGAAATGATTATTTTCATGTCTGTAATTTTTTATGTGTTGCGCAGTGTTATCTACACTTTTCTTTTGTTTCTATCTATCTATCTATACGTTGTGGCCATTGTTTGCCTTGCGGCGTTAGGGATGGAAGAGTTCTCTGGAAATGGCCTTCTTGTGCGCTGTTTGTAAGCTTGTTCCTGTGGCTTCTTTGATTTCTGTGATTTATCTTTGACATGGTCTGCCTCTGGCTTTATAGTCGTGATGTCTATGTGTCATGGCCATTTGCGGCATGCTATCTGTTGGTAGTCTGGAAGCGTGTGAAAGCAACTTGATCTGTTGATGTGTTCCAATACGTATTGTTTTGGTACGGGGATCGAACTGGGTACCTTGGCCGTCACAGACGCCCTCTGTACCACTTCGCCACAGAGTCGGACAAATTTACATTAAATTATGAAATTAAAATAAGCAGATAACAGATTTGGAATCTAATGGACACTGTCGGTACAACTAGAGAACTTGGATTCTGCTCACGATTATGCATTACTGTAGCACAACTACATTCGGAGACAAAAAGTAATATTCTAAATGACGTAACATCAAATAGGCTTGAATATACGAGAAATGACAAATATGCGATTTAATGAAACTTATGGAAAATACATTACACTATGCGATTCAGTAATACAGGAGGTAGAATCATACAGATACCTGGCCACTGAGATACACATATAAAAGGGGGGGGGGGGAGTGAGAGCGAGAGAGAGAGAGAAAGAGAATTTACGTTTGCGTATTAATATTTTAAAAGCAGGTGAAAATGCTATCGAATGAAGAGAAATATGGAAATGAACAGAAATTAAATCAGATTACACACGAAGATTGTTTACGCCAAATGTTAAATTGGTAAATTGATGATGTTGTATATCGCAGAAACGAAACAAAGTGCAACATGACAACCAGACACCTTCATCAATGGTTGACTGAGTTAGAATAGAAAGCTTGAAATGATGTTGTAAACCAATGAAGAACTGGTGTGAACAAAATTTACTCCGTGGAGGAAAAACTAAGGAAACGGGGCCGGAGATGGATGTTAAACATGCATTACCCTTGAATTCACATGGAATAGGAAAAGAGGAGATCAAGGCATACATAAAAGAAAGAGTTAAATACGGATATACAAAGGATAGGTAAGACATGGAAAGAGCTTGAAGCAAAAGCGAATATTAGAATATGATGAAGGTGATTTTTTAGGACATAGGTTGCACAGGGAGTAAAAGGTGAATAGATGCCATCTATAGAACATGATACACAGGGAATGAAAGGTGAATAGATATCATCTATAGAACATGATACACAGTGAGTGAAACATGAATATATATCATCTATAGGACAAGTTACACAGGAAGTCAAAGGTGAATAGATATCACCTATAGGACATATGATACACAGTGAGTGAAACATGAATATATATCATCTATAGGACATTGCATAATAACTTTAAAAAAATATTTTTCGGAATCACTTACAGAAAAAAAACACATTGCCAGTACAATGTGGACAGTACTTTGAACCAGAAATAAATTCGATCCAGGTGAGCTTGTGAGAAGTCCACTAACCTCTCTACTCCATAAATGAACAAGATATGAAATGTCGATATATATATATATATATATATATATATATATATATATATATATATATATATATATATATATATATATATATATATATATATATATATATATATATATATATATATATATATATATATATATATATATAGTAGATCAGGTTTGAGAATATCGAGATCTATATGTGTAGATAGACGGAGAACATCCACTAGTTTAAGAAGAGTTCTCTATACTATAAAAGTCAGACTGCCATGTTAGCTTGATTTCAACCATCTACCTGACACGCTTGAAACTATTATATCACACTCTTATTTTAGAAAGTAGAAGGCATACAGACAATACATTTGAAGACGTGTGCATTCGCCTAACCTTAATGCAGTAAATATCCCTCTTCTAACAAGAGAAGAACGGCTAGTATCCCAATGATTGAGAGTTCCAAACCTTTAATCTTCAATGTGTCCGTCCTTAAAGTATCCAAACAACAGAATCACACAGATAGTAGGCCTAATGAAGCGTGACTTCTTGGCAGATACCTTCAAATAAAGCATAAACATGAACTATTTTCTGATTTTCGTGTGTTCTGTTGGTTGGCCTTGGCTATTATTGACATGCGACTTCAAGTTATGTAAATAGCGACCAATCAAAATCCTAACAATAACAAACGTAACGAACGTGGTCCAAATTAATTCAATTAGAAGGCCTGTAAGTACAGTCGATAACCACAAATGAAGCCCCAAGGGATCACGTTATTTATGACTTGTTATTGTTGAAGGCTTACTGTGACACGGCTTTCCAAACATATTTAATGATATGCAGCCATGGCCATCTCGTGTCTCGTCACAAATCTTGGCTGATTAACTTAATCATTTTTTTTCCAGAAAGGCAACACAGTGCAGTTCCACTTCCTGGAATAAATCCTGTTGGAAATCTAGTAGGTCAATTGTTCTGCTACAAGAGACAAATCTAGTTTCGTGGGGAAACTATGGTCAATGAAGAATGATGGTCAATCAACGATGTACTAGGACCGTCAGCCAACGTGTAATGGCGAATACACTCAAGGGGAGATCTGAGCACATATGGACTTGTCCGGAGTGCAATGACGATGATCCAACGACTAACTAACAGAAATCTAGTAGGACAATTGTTCTGCTACAAGAGAGAAATCTAGTAGGGCAATTGTTCTATTTACAAGAGAGAAATCTAGTAGGACAATTGTTCTGCTACAAGAGAAATCTAGTATGACAATTGTTCTGCTACAAGAGAGAAATCTAGGACAATTGTTCTCCTAGAAGAGAAATATCTAGTTGGACAATTGTTCTGTTAGAAGATAGAAATCTAGTAGAACAATTGCTCTGGTACAAGAAAGAATTCTAGTAGGACAATTGTTCTACAAGACAGAAATCTGGTAGGACACTTTTTCGGCTAAATAAGAGAAATCTAGTAGGACAATTCTTCTGCTACAAGAGAAAAATCTAGTTGGACAATTGTTGTTCTATTGTTATCTTTTACATTTCTATTCTTTTCCACATTAGTTGAATTATGGATTTTCTCCCGGATCATTCATCAAACAACTGCTCATGCTTCATTATTTATGTCCGTTAAAATTGGGTACCAGTCACTTTACCCATCCTCTGCGCCGTAAAATGGATGGGTTAGATTGGTTGGTTGCTGCTAGCGGTCCATGAGCTCATGCCCTTTGACCCAATGCCTTTGTGTGATATATGCATGTATTTGTTACATAGGAAAACTGATAAATCAGTATTAAACAAATAACTGTTTAAATGAAACAAAAACATACGAACTACATGTAGCGGAAAGTATGCTTAAACAAAAGAAAAGATTGTATTAAATATTTAATTCTTAAGTATAAATTACACGTAACGAGAATCTACACGCTATGTTACAGTGACATGTAATAAACATATATTTTTAACACAGACATGGACACAAACACACTCCCACACATGCTAACATAGTATATGAACTCAACAGCTGCTGACAATTTGGAGCCCCCCCCCCAATATATTCCCAATATATATATATATATATATTCCACAAGTTACTTTTTTCGAAACGAACTTATTTTTTAAAAGTAGATGACTGTCCCAGCGAAGCCTGTCTCGGCAAATAATTTTTGATTTGCATGTGAACAAAAAGTTGATGCAGTTGAAACGTCACATATTACTCTCAATATCAATTGAAATAGTAGTCCCCATTTTGAAATTGTAAAGGCAATTTTTAAAAACGTTCGTAAATACAGACTTCAATAACCATCTGATGTGAATTAACAAATGACTTGTATTAGTATAAATTACTGCTGGATGTAGTAGTAATATAATGTATATAGATGGCCCCTTTCAATTTGGACTAGTTAAGGTTATATGTTATGGTAGAGTATCAAATTTATCGGCAGTTATGGTTAGGTCGCAGCCTCTAAAAGACCAAGTATTCCTTATCTCTGGGTAGTAGCGTAATCATGATGGTATGTTAGTTTGTCGCAAATTCGAGTGTCTAGTGTAATGTGTGTCCTGAGTACTGGCTTACACATTCCGTCTTTGGCCTGGTTACGGGATGAAGCCTTTGAGATGCCTTCAATAATAAAGTATGTGTCATTTGTAGATGGTGTGGCAAGAATGTGTGCGAATGTTAAACGTGAAAGAGTGTTAGCTCCAAGCAACATTATAGTAAGGCAACTGAGATGTTTTTACCATATAAAGAGACATAACATAATTTTTGTTGTTCGTCCATACCAAGTGATGATTACCATTTGTTACACTTCCTTTTGAAATTCAGTTAAAGTTGTGTCCTTGACTATATGTTTGTTGATGGCTAATAAGCCCTATTCTGACGTTAAATGTCATTGGACAGTTTAGGTATGGGATGACCACTATAGATGGTTTCTGGTTTTTTACATTCTAGCTACTCTCCGTTGTTGAGCTGCTGCATGTCTCCACTTTTTACTAGATGCTGCTCCTGTAGTGCGCCATGTATTTCTAATTTGTGCAAGTTATTCCCATATTCTTCTTTCGTCTTTTCGCTTTAAACCCCTATATGCATTTGAGCATCAATGGCGGAAGACTGCTCTGGAGATGGCTTTTTTTGTGTGCTTTAACTATGTATGTTTTCGATGACTTTTATTTCTGTAAATCTGCTTCTTTTTTTTTGTATCCATCGTGTCTGCAAAGTAATGCTTTCACTGTCTCATGGTTATCTGGAAGCATGCGAAAACCACATAATCTGTTGTCTTCTAATGCAATCCAGAATTAGCATTGTGTTTGTTAGTCTTCTGATGTTTTCGTTCCTGATTCTGTCTCTTATTGTTACTCCAAGAATTTATGTAGATAAGTCATTTCTGTTGTAACAAATTTTCTTTTGGTTTCTGTTGCTAGTGTCCACGTTTGACATTGGTAGCATAGTGATGGTATAATGATAGTTTTATATAGTGCAGTTTTGGTGTTCATGCTCACATATTTGTTTTAGAAAATAGGAGACATTTGCTGCAAGATCAGAAATGCTATGTTGCATCTATGTTGGATTTCTTTGATGTTTTCCCCATTTGATGATACGATGCTTCCAAGATAAGTGAATTCTTTCACTTGTTTAAGTTGTAGATCATCGATTAGAATAGTGATGATTTATTCTTTTTTTTTTTGCGATTGACATTACCTCAGTTTTTTCTGTGTTTATTTTTCCTCTTAAAGTCCCTACATGTTGTGTGGAGTTTATTCATATGTTATTGTTGTTATTTTGTTCATAATAGTATTGCTTGAATATTGATGATATTCTTCCCATTAATCGTGGTCTAATTCAAAGGCTTTCATTGAGTCCTTGTATCGTTTATTTTAGTCACCTTGGGAATGTATGCCCTACCTGAAACTCACCATGTCAGTGATGTCTGCAATCTTATCTTACCATTTGATGTTCATAACTTTTCTAAGACAAATTGTCTGAAAATTATTGAGTTTCCTAGTCGTATATAAATTAGAAATGGTATGAATGGTATATTTGTGCTTTCTCTGCTGTTGTTGTTAGGAGTCACAAGATTGATAGGTTTTCTGACTATGACATGTTTGGTTGCTTGATATGCCTTAATATTATAACGCCTCATAACGTTGATACCTCCTTCAATCCATATTCTTCTTGGTTTTCCTCTCCCTCATGTTGCTTCCATTCTCATGTTGTATGCTATTGCTGCTGGTCAATATAGGATTGTCTATTGTCTTTCCCCAGGTGGTTTGTTATCCACTCTTGCCGTTAAGCGTAGGGGGTGATTGGAGCTCAAGCTTGCGTTATAAAGCCAGATGTGTGGCCTCGGCTGTGCTATGACCGTGTCTATGACCGATCAGGATGTCCCTGGCGTTTTCTATCCAACTTTTCCGTGGTCTTCCTCTGACTTTGTACCCTGATCTCATGTGGTTATATGCCTGTACGGGCAACTTGTCGTGATGCATTCTCATAATGTGGCCAAACCACTTGATCTGCTGGTTTTCTATGTAATCTGTACAAGACAAGGTATCTTCTTCTGCGTTCGTTCTCAAACTCCTGCAGATCAGCAGGATGTAGTCCGGAGAACGGAATGCGTTGTGTCATGGTTTACAGCATTGTTGTGATATCTGCGCCTTTCGGCCTGACACATCCGACTTCAGCATGGCTTTGGGTCACTGGCCCTATATGAGATGGGACAGCCAACTCCATCCCATAACCTCCTTAGTCGCCTCGTGCGACATGCATGGAAAATAAACAGTGTTGCTATTCTTTGCTCCCCTTTCGGCCCCGAAAAACACACGGGCTCAAGACAAGGTATTATACCTATTCTTTCCCTGATATCTTCATTTCGTAATCTATCGAGTCTGGTGACCCCGGCGGCTTTCCTCAAGCATTTCATCTCACATGTCATTATCTTTCTGCAATGTGAAGATGAGAGAGACCAGGTTTGGCACAAGTAACACAGTGGTGACAGGAATATACTGTATAGATGATTTGTCTTTTAACTTCCATCTCGATCTTGGGATGAAGAAGTAGTGGTGACAGTTGGTATGTTACCGCATTTGCCTTTCGACATCTCGTCTCTATTTCTCTATCGAAGCTTCCATTTTCTGTAAAAATACTATCGTGATATTTGATCTCTGTTACTTGTTTTACTCCTATGTTGTCTATCTGTATGTTTAGTAGGCTCGACGTTCTGCATATTTTCATAGTTTCCATCTTTTGTGTATTGATCTTCATGTTGTATTTTCTACATGTTGCAGATAGTGAGTTAACATGATTTTGTAGTTCTTCGTTTTCGTATATGAGGTTCTGGTGGTCTGCGAAAAGTAGTTAATTTATTTCATTGTTTAGTTGCTCTGAGTTGTCTTGTTCTGAGTCAGTGATATTGCCCTCTGTACTATTTGCCTCTTTTATTATTCTGTCTATGTATATATTGAATAGCAAAGGTGAGAGCACGCAACCTTGACGCACTCCCGTTTTTGTATCAAATGTGTCTGTGATACCATCTGATGTTCTTACTACACATTGGTAGTTCTTATACAAAGATTTTATACTTTCTAACAGTTGTCCTTTGATACAATACATTTCTATTTTTCCATAGTACGTTTCTGTTGACTCTATCGAACGATTTCTCTTTATCTATAAATATTGCGTTTAGTTAGTCGTTGTATTCTATTGTTCTCTCACTCATTTGTCTGTGCAGCTAACCCCTATTTAGGATAATTCTTATTAAGTGGCCGAACAGTATCGTTTACCAACGATTGCTAGTAATGGGGAAAATGACACCAAATACGATTATAAACAAGAGGTATTTCAGACTGTTTGGTTCGATACTTATGTAGAAAGTATTCTGAGTTCGTTCTTATATAATCAGCACGCGTATTGGTATTGCTCTCATATAATCAGCACGAGTATTGGTATCGCTCTCATATAATCAGCACGAGTATTGGTATCGCTCTCATATAATCAGCACGAGTATTGGTATCGCTCTCATATAATCAGCACGAGTATTGGTATGGATCTCATATAATCAGCACGAGTATTGATATCGCTCTCATATAATCAGCACGAGTATTGGTATCGCTCTCATATAATCAGCACGAGTATTGGTATCGCTCTCATATAATCAGCACGAGTATTGATATCGCTCTCATATAATCAGCATGAGTATTGGTATCGTTCTTATATAATCAGCACGAGTATTGGTATGGATCTCATATAATCAGCACGAGTATTGGTATCGCCCTCATATAATCAGCACGAATATTGGTATCGCTCTGATAAAATCAGCACGAGTATTGGTAGCGCACTCATTTAATCAGCACGAGTATTGGTGTCACTTTCATATAATCAGCACGAGTATTGGTATGGCTCTCATATAATCAGCACGAGTATTTGTATCGCCCTCATATAATCAGCACGAGTATTGATGTCACTTTCAAATAATCAGCACGATTATTGGTATGGCCCTCATATAATCAGCACGAGTATTAGTGCAAATTGAACTGGAGAACATCGTTCATTGTACTACTAGTTTTACAGCGATGATAAGTTAAAGCCCAAGACATCATATTTCAGAATGTCCAGAAACTCCAGGAGCTTCCGTATTTCATTCAGAAGACTATTATTTGAAAACAATATATCACCTAAAGAATAATAAGAGATGTTTTGAAGGATTAAGCAGATATACGCCAAACACTCCTTAATCACCTCCTACACCTTGTATGGCAGATCTCGTTATAACTAACTTTTAATTATCTAGATGTTTCAATCTAGCTACAACTTTATGAATTTATTGAGAAGGGGGGGGGGTGTCAAAACACATTGGATGTATATATACATACACATGTATATTATGAGGTGCCGTGCCAACTTGCCTAGACGATCGTGGGTCTCCACAATTATCTATTTCCAATATCTTATCAGGAACGTACTTGACTCTTTACCATACGACGATGTCAGACTATCGATAATTTTCTCACTCTGAATCCTCGATCTCTCTTGCCTTCATTCTTGCCAGTTGTAACTATGTTCTCAAGATCTCCATGTTTCATAGCGTGTCAAGAAAATCCAGATCGTCTCTTTCTCATATTAAGTACGTAACACATATATACATTATACAGCCCATGCTCTTTCCAAACAAATAAAATAGACTTATAGCATATAGTATTCTGAATGACTTCAGTCATTAGTAGTCAGTCCTAGTAGTGAAAGAACGACACTTGCGGAGCCTGATGATATTATTGCCACAGTGTTCTAGTACTTTACCTCCTATGTAACATGACAGTAATTGTAACAGTGTTGCTGTACTTTATTTCAGATATAGGATGACAATATCGTAGCAGTTTCAGTACTTTATCGCAGATGACAATATTGTAAACATGTCCTAGTACTTTACATCAGATGACAATATTGTAAACATGTCCTAGTACTTTACATCAGATGACAATATTGTAATCTGATGTTCTAATAATTTATCCAAGATATAGGATGACAATATTGTAAACGTGTTCTAGTAGTTTATATCAGATGACAATATTTAGCCGAAGAGGGATGTATCGGGCCATTGGCGCAAATAAAACAGCGACACAGCGCATTTCCATTCTCAGGACTACATCCTGATGGAAGTCTAGTAGGACCATGGTCCTGCTACAAAGGAGATCCAGCAGGAGTTTGAGAATGAACGCTGAAGAAGAAGATGACAATATTGTAATCTGATGTTCTAATAAGTTATCTCAGATATAGGATGACAATATTGCAACAGTGTTCTAGTACTTTATCACAGATGACACTATGGCAACAGTGTTCTAGTACTTTATCTCAGATATAGGATGACACTATTGCAACAGTGTTCTAGTACTTTATCTCAATGACAATATTGCAACAGTGTTCTAGTACTGTATCACAGATGACAATATTGCAACAGTGTTCTAGTACTTTATCTCAGATATAGGATGACAATATTGCAACAGTGTTCTAGTACTTTATCTCAATGACAATATTGCAACAGTGTTCTAGTACTGTATCACAGATGACAATATTGCAACAGTGTTCTAGTACTGTATCACAGATGACAATATTGCAACAGTGTTCTAGTAATTTATCTCAATGACAATATTGCAACAGTGTTCTAATACTTTATCTCAATGACAATATTGCAACAGTGTTCTAGTACTTTATCTCAATGATAGTATTACAACAGTGTTTTAGTACTTTATCTGAGATGTAGGATGACAAAATTGCAGTGTTGCTGCACTTTATTTCAGATATAAAGTAACGGCGAGAGAAAGATATTACATAAAGAGAGAGAGAGAGAGAAAGAGAGAGGGTGAGAGAGAGACAAAAAGAGAAATATATTAAATATAGAGAGAAAGATATTAAATAAAGATAGAGAGACAAAGAGAGACAGATATTAAATAAAGAGAAAGAGAGAGAGAAAGAGAGAGGTGGAATTGAGGGAGTGAAAACGAATGAAAAGTAAACGATTGACAAATATCGCACATTTCTATATGGGTAATACTTTTAAGTGGTGTTTTTAAAAAAAAATTATTTTGAAAGTCTATGTACAAATTTTAGTGAATGAATGTTTTATGATTATATTTGGAAGCTCAGAAATATTACATATTATTATATAGGCACTCCCGTTTGGTGTAGGACCAGAAAGGGGAGTAAAGATTAGCAACACTGTTTCCTGCTATGCACGTCGTAAAAGACTAATAAAGAGACTGTTGGGTGGATTTTGCTGTCCCATGTCATAAAGGGTCAAAGTGTCCCAGAAGCCATGCTGAAGTTGGATTGTCAGGGCGAATGGCGCAGATAACGCAGCTAATCTTTAAAGCAATACATAAATATTTCCGTTGTTCGAGTAACGTCCTGCTGATTTGCAGGAATTTTAAGAATCTACGCATAGACTAATATTGAACACGTTTACAAATTAATGAGTAAGTAAAAAGTAAAGTAACCCATAGCATTTATTAATGCCGTAGGGGTGTGAGATGTTAGCGATCTCACATTTCAGAGGCTCTGCAAATGAGGGCGGTAGCCATCTCCTCTCCCTCGCAGTCTTAACTTCCCGGATTAATCCGGTACCTATTTAAGGTTGGGTCGACCTGGGAGCCGTTGCGATCAGAAAAACATTTCCGCCTCAACCGGAGAATGAACCCATGGTCACTCATATGGGAAGCCAGTGCGCTAACCACTGCGCTAAGCGACTCCACTTTTAAAGAGTAACTTCAGTCAAATTCGAATCGAAATTTCTTAGCTATTCAAAATTAGTACAGGCAAATACTGTTATAACGACTTGGTCCGGACAGGCGGAAAGTGTATGTAATAACAGAAATTCGTTATACACACAGTATAAAAAATATAAAACAAACAATAATTGAGGATTTTGAGAAGTGTTGTTAAATAGGGAAATTGTTATAAACGTATGCGCTATAGAGGATTCTACTGTATATATTTATCCACTTATTAAAGTCTGTTATGCTTGTTGAAATGAACAGAAAAATAAACATAATTGCAAATAAACGAAAACATTTCTATTATCTTTTTTCAGATAAAAATTATGGCAATTATGTCAATAATTTATGTCCATAAATTATGTCAACGATGGAGGAGAGAAGGGGTATGAAAAGTTTGACATGTGTTTTACAAGGGTTGCTGATAGTTGACATGAATATTAGCTTTTCATACACCAACTAAATTGAATTGTTCGAGTTGGAAACATTTGTCTACAAATTGGAATAAAACATGTAGTGTGTACGTTTGTATGCACACAAAACATGTAGTTTGTACGTTTGTATGCACACAAAACATGTAGTTTGTACGTTTGTATGCACACAAAACATGTAGTTTGTACGTTTGTATGCACACAAAACATGTAGTTTGTACGTTTGTATGCACACAAAACATGTAGTTTGTACGTTTGTATGCACACAAAACATGTAGTTTGTACGGTTGTATGCACACAAAACATGTAGTTTGTACGTTTGTATGCACACAAAACATGTAGTTTGTACGTTTGTATGCACACAAAACATGTAGTTTGTACGGTTGTATGCACACAAAACATGTAGTTTGTACGTTTGTATGCACACAAAACATGTTTGTACGTTTGTATGCAAAACAGCGATTACGACCATATATTGAATCACAACTTAAAAACACCCAAATGGACTTCCGTAACGATAAAAGCTGTACGGGTCTTATCTTTACACTTAGACAACTAACAGAAAGAGCCACAAAAAACAACAAAGAATTATACATCGCATTCGTCGACCAAGAAAAGGCCTTTGACAGAATGAACAACAACTATGGAAAACACTATCAATATACCGAGTACCAGAACATTTAATCAATATATATTATAGCATTTACGTTAATAGACAATGTGAAGTAAGAGCAAGTGCAGGAGTGTCCAGTAAGTTTAAAATCCAATCAGGAATTCGTCAGGGGTGTGTCCTATTCCCTCTACATTTTATAACATATATCGACTACATCTGTAAACTAACAAGTAAGAATGAAGAAGATAACATGAAAGACAAATTGAACGAACTACTCTTTGCAGTGGACCAAGTACTAATAGCGACATTAGAAGAACAATTGCAAGAACATATTAACAGACTCCACACAACACGTCAAAAATTCAACATGAAGATTAATATTGAAAATACCGAAACAATGGCAATAGCAAAGAAAAAGAAAGATTACTATCTCCATCGATAATAAACACATTAAACAGGTAAAGGCGTTCAATTACTTATGAAATATTATATTAGTAAAGGGGAAAACTGTAAAGAGATATAAAATAGATTCAACAAAACATACCAGATCCTAAGATGGATGATACGTATTTTTAAGAACAAAAATAGGCACTAAAATTGCATTATACAAGAATATTATTATCCCATCACTGTGCTACCAGTGTCAAACCTGGACAATGGCAGCACAAGACAAAAGAAAAATAATGACAGCAGAAATGACATGTCTACTAAGAATACTTGGAGTGTCATAAGAGATAGAATTAGAAACGATAACATCAGACAGATAACCAAAACAATACCAGTATTGGAACACATCAAAAGACAACAGATCAAGTGGTTTTCACACACTTCCAGACTACGAAAAGACAACATGCTACATATGGTCATGAAAAATAGACATAACGGCTATAAAGCCAGAGGCAGACCATGATGGATCACCGAAATCAAAGAAGTCACAAGAACAAGCTTATAAACAACACTCATGAAGGCCATCTACTAAAAACTCTTTCACCCCTGACGCCGGAAGGCAAACAAGTGATGCAGCGTATAGACAGATAGAAAGATAGTATGCAAATGTTGTAGTTTATACGTTTGTATGCAAAACATGTAGTTTGTACATTTGTATGGGGGAAAGTGGGGGTGTAGAGATAAACAAATTTTTGACATAATTTAAACTGTGTGGTGTGGTGCCTGAATTGGGTGTGTGGATATTCTCACCGATATATTCACAATTGTTTTGTGAATATTTCCACCAATATTTTCCCTATTATTTCGTTTTGAATATTTCAACCAATTTTTTCATAATTGATCTGTGAATTCTCTTAATTGTATAAGAATTCACACATTATAAACGCCGCAAAATCGAAATTGTAGCTGTAACATTCTAATATTGTAATATTCAGTTATGTATAAATTATAATCAAGATTGTTCATTCGTTTGAAATGTTGTTCTAACTACATGTCATGTTCACACACAATAATTGAACAATAGGATCTACTAGAATTGTATTGTCTGTACAGCAAGTACTGAAAATGAAAGAAAATCAACAAGAAATATAAAGTTTCTATTATCCTATAAGTTAGACACATAATTTAAAGTGATGAAAAGATAAGAGAATGAAAGATAAGTTAAAAAGGAGAATAGGAAATGCTAAAGGTACTTTCAATGAAATGGGGAAACTTATTAACATCTAAACATTAAAACAAGGAATGGCTAAAATTAATTACAATGACATGAGGAAATATTAACATTTAAACATTAAAACAAGAAATGGCTAAAATTACTTACAATGACATGAGAAACTATTAGCATCTAAACATTAAAACAAGGAATGGCTAAAATTAATTACAATGACATGAGGAAATATTAACATTTAAACATTAAAACAAGAAATGGCTAAAATTACTTACAATGACATAAGAAAACTATTAACATCTAAACATTAAAACAAGGAATGGCTAAAATCACTTACAATGACACGAGGAAACTATTAACATCTAAACAAATCATAAACAAGGTAAAATTGAGAATTGTAAAATGCTGCATCTACTCTGTATTAATATAAGTTTCAGAAACAAGGTCGATAACCAAACAGCTTAAAGAAAGAATTGATGCCATTGAGATACAGAGGAATATGGAGAATGTCAAGATAATAAAGAAAGAAGCTGTGACAACAGTGCTTATGAAAAGGAAATACAAATCAAACAAATCAAAAGTTTTTAACATATAAAAGAAATGATACCTTCTCCAAGACCATACTTGACGGTATAAATTTGGGGGACGGCTAGCAAGAGGTAGGCAGAGTTACAAATGGGATGGAAACATAACAAAAAATGATCACGCGCAGTCTATCAGAGTGCATCATTAAGGCAAGAGACAGAGGTTGTTGTGGGTCCTTTGCAGTCAATATTCGATACGTAGGCTCACTTTGCAACGATTGTTGTGCATACGGGACACATAAAATGACAATAGAGGATTTCTAAAGGTTGCAAACTTACCATCACTTGTCTGTCTCATCCATGGATACACTGGAACATTTGGCGAGCCCAGTGCAGTCATACAGGCTGAGTTGGGCATTCCCGGGGTATATCCGTTGGGAGATATGCTTAGATCTGGCATGGATTGCTGCTGATAGTAGTAAGGTGTCATTTGTGGTACTGGACAAGAGTCAGATGGAACTCCCTTGCAGTCCAACATTCTGTTCTCGTAGTAAAGTTCAGTAGGAGGATGATGTCCACTATGGATTGAGTAAGGAGGGTAATGGTGAGCTAGAGGAGGTGTTACTGAAGCTAACGAAGCAGGAGATTGCTGTGGTTGAGGCTGGGACAAAGTTGGATACTGTTGCAATTGTTTGTGTTGATGTTTTTCTTGGAAATGCCGAGTATTTTGTTCCTGCTGGTCTAGCTGATGATGGTTCATAATATTATCGTGGTGTTGGGGGTGGTTGTGCAGCTGATCATGATGATGCGAATGATTCTGCTGTGAAATTGAGAGGTTCTGTACAGACGAGTGATGCACCTGTTGCTGATGTTCGTGTGTTCTATGTTGGTCTAAGTGCTTCATGCCCAGCTTAATATTCTCGTCTTGAGATCGCGTACATCGGTTATCTATCCGTGCCTCATAGTTATATCTTAAATAATTTGGAGAGTAACTTGGCGAACAGCCTTCATAAACTACTCCGCCGGTTCCAGACACACTAGAGCTATTCTCTAGAAAACTTGAGGTCATAAGCATGTGATCAAATTTACCTTGGTGGTCGGTATACATTCCGGTATGATCTATTCCGAGAACATCACTATCATCAGCAACCAGCGACCCAGCAAAACATCCTCCAGAAGAACTTGACATAGAATTGGGAGAAGCCGTTCCAGTCGGTTGTAGCAAGCTTACGTAATAAGAACTCATTTCTATCAGAAAAATTTACAAAGTTGCCTAAATTTAATAGTTCATAACCGATGTTATGTTTATTTGTTTGACAAAATGTTACTGGACTGCTTTTCTATTTTAGCCAGCTTTTCGTTTAGTCAGTTCTGCTTCCAATATTTCTTGTACTATCTTATTCGTTTAGTTGTTTAAGCTATATATTTATATATACATATATATGTACTGTAAATATACTATTGTCTTTGTTTATTCTTGTTGAAAAAAAAATAATAGTTGAAGACATTGGACATTCTAACTGAATGTATTCTAACAATTAATGCAAATTTATATTTTTACTAGATTAAACAATTGCAAGTATTCTTCATATAAGCGCAAATCCACCACCTGACACACGGAAGAAAGAATTTAATGTGGGAATGTGATAAGTAAATATGTCAGCTCATAATCTTATATATATATATATATATATGTGTGTGTGTGTGAATGTTCATTTCCTCATTGTCAATATATAATTTTATCAGAAAGTCTGTGATAGAAACGAACTGCTCATAATAATGTGCAATTGTCATCGTTAACGTTTACTCTCCAGAGGTTAGCTAGAATATAATACTCTCGTCTCAGACCAGCAAGAGTACTGTACAATATGATACACCCGTCTCAGATCAGCAAGAGTACTGTACAATATGATACACCCGTCTCAGATCAGCAAGAGTACTGTACAATATGATACACCCGTCTCAGATCAGCAAGAGTACTGTACAATATGATACACCCGTCTCAGATCAGCAAGAGTACTGTACAATATGATACACCCGTCTCAGATCAGCAAGAGTACTGTACAATATGATACACCCGTCTCAGATCAGCAAGAGTACTGTACAATATGATACACCCGTCTCAGATGCACAGAACACAGTATAATATGGGCTATGAGGGTATCCTAAACAATGTTTTCTGGAACTAAACATTTCTCATTTTCGAATCATTTCTTGTAATGCAGAACTTCGAAATTCTTGCTAATATAATGATTAGGTGAGAAAGCTCGACATATCTGTTATGTTATACCTAATAGGTATGCAAAAAATTAATAAACACCATTTTTTCTATCATTACGTGATGTCTCTAAGATATTAATGAATCATTTCCTTGGAATTTGAAACTGTCCATGTTGATTTAGCCTCAGAAGACAACGATGGCGCGAATTTTTTTTTAAAACTTTATATGTCACAAGTACGTCAAAAGTTGACAACTATACAATAAATGCGAAATAACAAACAGTAAGACTTAATAAAAATGCACACGCCAATCAGTAAATATTGTACACGTCTAGACGATGTGTAATGACTCCTGGTGCTCATAAAGATTAATCTCTGGAACCATCATTAAAGTTCAACTAATGATCAATAACTGACATAGAAACTCTCCCGTGTCTGCAGTAAAAATTCAATAAAATTAGGAGGAGGTTTTACTTCCAGGGAATTTTACAGTCTTAAATATTTGACACAGTTTGTGTGAAGCTACAGCTATAACGAGTTTGAACTCAAATCTTCCTGTTTGTATCAACATAAATGACGCTACCGTAACGAACCAAAACAGATCAGATTTGAGTTGTGTCTGCAGTGTAATTTAGCAATAATAAAAATCGCAATAAAATGATCATAATAAATTACATGAACTATAACAGCGACACATTACTGATATATCTATCGCAATGAAACAGCCATCCGTCTGTCTCAGTAATAGCCTAACTATAAACAAAATTGGAAACCAACTACGTTGATCTTTTCACCGACAACCGCACATTAATACCACCACCCGTACACATCTGACACCTGTACAAGATGTACACACCCACCGAGGACCATGAAAGGAGGTCATTGCTTACCGCAGCAAATAGAAAGCTCCATTTTTGATCTTTTGTCCTATTCAGGAACGATCCCAAATGATTTTGGATAGAGCAGTTCCCCAAAATTTTGCCACGTGACATGGCTGTGACAGCCAATTAGAACATAGGATGAACCCTCACGTGATTCACACACCATCGCGGGTAATGTCCCGCGGTATCATGGACAAACGAAACGAAGTGAAAATGACAAGAGAAACTAAGGCGCAGTTTGAAGGAATATCCATAAACAGTTAAGTTAACTCGATTCACCGCTCTGTCAGAGGGGATAACATTCTCAAACTTTGATACTTTACTGTATCACTGGAATAGCTTTCTTTGAATGGAAATCAAAACCTTCAAATCAAATAACCTTCAATCAATTTCTGCACATAATAATACATGGGATCCACGTTAGATTAATATCTAAATCAGAGACTTAATTGGACATGTAAAGGTGTTTTTTCGTAGTCACCAGGTCCGTTGATAAGGGGGTGGTCACCCACCATTAGGGGGTGCCCAACATTACTTTTAGTACTAGGATCCTAACCAAAAGGTCGTAACCTAACCATCCTTTCGCTATTTTTCCACCAAAAAAAGGTCTTGAAATTTCCCGTTAAATAATGAAATTTTCACACGAAATGTTAACGTGTTTTTTTATTATTCAATAAAATTCTTCCTTGATGTAAGGATATCTACGAGATTGCAAAAACGTATCATTTGTTACTAAAGCCTTCAATAAAACATCAATTAAAAAATAAACATCATCATTATGCCGTGTCTGTATCGAAAATTGGCTGCAGCGAATCTCTAATTTTGTCCTCCATTTTGTCACTTACCTTGGTGTTACATCAAAATATGCTATCTTGTTCATCTCATTATGTTTCTCTTCAACTTGTATCTATGTTCACTTCCTGCTTATCGCCCCACAACTTTACCATCAACTTGTATCTATGTTCACGTCTTGCTTATCTCCCCACAACTTTACCATCAACGTTATCTATGTTCACACGTCTTGCTTATCGCCCCACAACTTTACCACCAAATATGGTCTTCCAATTGGTGTAATGAATTTTCTATATCATAAATATTGTGTTAGATATTTTGGTACAATACAAGAATCAGTGGACAAATCACGTGACAACATACCAACTTTTAAATTTCATATGCTATTGCACTATCTCGGAAACTTAAGTCGTAACTTAAAATAACGATGTAGCGATTTGCGCGCAATGAACTGGCCATCCATTTCCCAGTGTGCAGCGCGCCTGTCGAGTGGTCAGGGGCTCTCATCGTGCAACGTGTCGAATAATGGATGCGTCGGTATATGCGACATTGTCGGAATTCCGTCCTGTTTAATTATGTTTGCGATTTGTTCCGTAGAAACTTGTCCACTGATTTTGTATTGTACCGATATTTTTTTTCAAACCTTTTTTCCACACACAGTGTTGTCAGAACACACTATCTTTTTCTTAAAAAATAAATTTCTCCATATTCATATATATATATGGATATATATTTGGAATTTGGACACCGTCTTCAACCCCCAGCATTTGTATTCCTTGATGTTGATGTAACCTAAATAGACTACATCCACGGCTAATATGACACTGTGTTCAACGTAACTGGTCATTTGTTATCACTAACCATTGTCTCTCTCTTTACTTGTGAAGTCAATCCCGTAGATAAGAGGGGGGATGTGTGGGGGGAGGGGGGTCAACATTAAAACAAGACTTTTAGTCTCTGTCAAACAAACAGGTGCCATGTTGAGAGGCGTAGGCGATCATGATATTTCATAACTCTATGTCTCTTGCGTTGTTAATAAGTTCATTTGGTCACATGTTTTTGTGCCACAGTGACAACAGATCCAAAAATGTATCTCTTTGTCTTTCTCTGTAGCTTCATCCCTTTATCTTTCCGGTGTTACTAAATGTTCAAGCTTTTCTATTCTTATCACATACTCTAATATCTTGACAGCTTCTAATTTTTGCTATAATTTATAGTTTTACACCAGCATATCTCAAGACCTATACATTTGCTTTCTTGGCTGTCCATGGAATTTTCATCATTCTTTTTAAAAACCACATCTGAGTTGTCGTTTTCAAGGCACCTATCTTCTGTCAATATTGCATTTTTCCCCATTAGGGAATTGCAGGTAAATTTCGGTTCCCTTGTGTGAATGGCCCTTGCTGTCGCCATCTCATGTTCATGGTGATTTTTTAATATACACTACCACAGATAAAAACCCCAGTCATTACCGGATATCGAACTATGGACGGGTGTGAGACCAAATATAAGCTAAGTGATGAAGGGAGGGAGAGGTTCCCCTAACAACACGCTTTTCACGTCGTTCATGGATCGGCAAAATTGGCCATGAGAAGTGATGCCCTGCTCGTACCACCTAATTCCAACTGACGCACGACTACTTCAGACTGTCTGTCAAGACCAGTAAAACCTCTTTGAGTTAAATCACTTTATTTCTCGAAACTGTGTCACGTTCTGGGATTGGAGACTGTTATATTTTTTTAGTACTTCTTCTGTGATCATTCTCAAACTCCTACAGCTTATCAGGATACAGTCCCGAGAAAAAAATGCTTTGTGTTACAGCTTAACTGCGATATCTGCGAATATAACTTTAGTCTGTCGCATCCAACTTTAGTCTGTCACATCCAACTTTAGTCTGTCACATCCAACTTTAGTCTGTCGCATCCAACTTTAGTCTGTCACATCCAACTTTAGTCTGTCACATCCAACTTTAGTCTGTCGCATCCAACTTTAGTCTGTCACATCCAACTTTAGTCTGTCACATCCAACTTTAGTCTGTCACATCCAACTTTAGTCTGTCACATCCAACTTTAGCCTGGCACATTGGACTTTAGCAAGGTTTCCTGACCAAATAGTCTTGATCTAAGAGATGGAACAGTCAATTCCACCTTCCCAACTTTCTTAGTCGTCTTTTACGACCTGCACTGCAGGTAACAATTTCACTCTTACTTGCTCCTCTTATGGGATAAAAGTACCGGTGTCGCGTAAAAGCCGGACTGGGTAAAAGCCCGACACTGGGAATGGCGGCTGAGGTAACACAGGGCAAATATCAAAATGAACAGAAATAGGCATTCGTGTTACCAAAATAAAACGATAAAGAAAACTAATAGCGAGACGCCGTGAAAGACGATGTTTCAACTAAAAAAATTATCATATTAATGCTAATTTTTGCACACGATGCTGTATTTGATTTTATTAAATAAATAAATACTTTATATTTGTGTATTATGTCCTGTTTTTATACACAAAACAGAAACGTTGATCTTTGGCGGCATACTAATAATTGTGTATTGAGATAAGAAATGTTACCATACCACTTCAGACACAGATTCTGTGAGTTGATTAGGCGTAGATGTATCTAGAATTATAATACAGTAATGACACATTTATGGACACAATTATGTTTGGATATAATACCCGTAGAAGATGATTTCTGGATTTGAAATAAAATGAGATAGTTTTCATCCAGTAGCTTCATTGCAGAAATACTTTAAAATCGTATTTGTGATCTGCTCAAATGTGATAAACTTTAGTCGCAGGTTCATTTTTCATACTAATTACACACTTTATGTTGAAGCACTTCTGACGGAGAATGTGATCTTGACACTAGATACAACACTGTCTTGTGTTCCAGAGTACAAAATTGTGCAGTTTTACGCTTAAATCATGCTAATGTATGATAAACCAAGCATGTGTAAATGGTGTCTTATAATTCACTAGAATATCTCATAAATCATAAATGCGTGTGAGATGTGCATTGACAAGTTGACTTTTTTTTTATCTATATAAGGCATATACACGAAAACTGCAACCAATAGCTGCATTTTAATGAAACATTTAATTCATGTGGTATCCATTTCAAATGCCCGAAGACCTGGCAAAGATTTCAAAAAGAGCAGTGAACCAACATAGAACAGGAACCATTAGCCGTTATACCCTGAGAGATTTACTGAAGCGGAGATCGGAGCAACTATGGGCGTGTTCGGTGCGCGAAGATGATAATCAACATATCTAATACATAATACCATTTCAAATTCACACAAAATTTCAATTATTTGCGTTATCTGTTAGTAAATATTTTCTGAAATTCGTCTTAAAGTTGGACAATGCTGGTGAAACGTGATATAACATCGGCATACCGCATACTGACACACCGGTTGCGACGTGTAATAGATTAAAATAAAGCTGTGTTTTGTGGCTACACACTGAGGCCGTTAGTTATTTAACTGTTTGAGCCACTAGGCAGTCACCTTCTGGCCAACAGGTAAGATAAAAGTGACCTCAATTAGATTATAACTCACTAAGAAAGGAAGTGAAATTGTGCTTTATTGAAGTCGAGTCTCTACAGAAAATCACACCACGGGAAGAATTGTTGCAGTCGGAATGAATATCCACCAGTCAAGAGGGGTGTCAATTGCAAATTCCGTTTAGCTGTTGAGCGCTGTAAGCAAAAAATAATTCCTGTAATTTACAGTTAATAGAGAGATAATTATCAGTGAGGTTTCAATGTGGGCTTTAGTCGTCAGCAACTTATATCGGATTGTAAAAATGTAAACCAGTGTTTACTAGAAATGCCAGGACAACAAACTGTAGCAAAGGAGTCTGAAAATGGAGTATTGGAGAATAGGAAGGCAACCAGTAGGCATATAATTACATGCTGGATTTGAATGTTCGTGCCGAAATGGGTGAGGTATTGCAGAGAAAATATATATATAAAAAAGCCACAAAGTAGCGACCGTGAACTTGAAAACACAATTCCGTTAACAAAACTAAAACAATTTAGCGCGATAATCATAATCACGGCAAAATTTGTACATTTTTCACAGCTTACGTACATCCATCGTTTCATATATATATATATATATATATATATATATATATATATATATATATATATATATATATATATATACATATTATTGTCTCTATTGGCTGCAACATTTACAGAAAAGGGGGTAGATGTGGTACGTACTTGGATGTCAGGATAAGAATAAAAAAAAAACAGGATGAAATGATATTGCACTAGGAAATATATCAGTGGTTCTTAACTCATTTTAGGCCATGCCCCCCACCTTTGTCCAATTTCTCTTGTGTGGCGCCCCTACCCTAATGCCTAAAACTATAAAAAATTATATTAATTTCTTTGCAGGATACCTAAGCTTTTCACGGATTATCAATATAAATCTTGTTGCTTGTCGTCTAAATTTGTCATATTTTGTATGTTCTATAATTTTGTACATCGTATCGTACAGAGGTCCATGCAGTTTTTCTTCCACTTTGCTTCTCTGGACCAGTATATTTATCTCAGCATTTCATATTCTTGGAAATCTTGAAGAATATGATCTACTGTCTGAATTGCCTGTACACATGATTCTGTTGCTAAACATGAACTTTGTATACATGCAACCGTGGAGTCGGTTATATTCTGTTCTGAAGTATAGAGATCAAGTTGACAGTTCTGTTCTACTTGATTTCGAAATTGCCAACAAATTTCGTCATTCTATAAGATATACGAATGGTTTCTTTACGTGTAAATCCCATAACGCCGTTTACTTTATCATTTGTATACGTTGTGACATGAAATATATAGGTGAATTGGCATAAAGCTAAGTAATTGTTCCTGCCAACATCTTCATGTTATTAATCACATATTCATAGAATTCGCCAGTAACGTTTGTATTCGAAAACATGTAATCGTCTCTCCATGTCCGCAGTGAGTGTCCCAATCTCACAACCATACAGTACAACAGAAAACAAGGGAGTAATAAAGTTTGATTTTCACTGCAACACTGATGTTTTATTCCAAATCACCGTTAGCCTTGACATAGACGCTAAAATCAGTTCCATCCTTATCTTTAATTCTGCATTGCAGTTTCCATCGCTGTATATGCTAGATCCAAGGTATTTAAAAGTATCCACTTCCTCAAATATATCCATCCATCATGATTTTTGTCTGCGCTTCTGTGTCACTGCTTGACCTTGTTCTTTTCTGTGTAGATTTCAATTCCGTACGTGCTGGTAACTTTTCCCAACTTTGCTGTTAACTCTTGTAGTTTGTGTTCTGACCCATCTATAAGCTCAATATCATCAGTGAAGCGTAAATTGCAAACAGGGTGACCTCCGATCGATTTACAAGTGCTGTCATCATGAATTGTCTCCTGTGTGATGTGCTCTGGGTATGTTGAACAGTAATGGAGACATACATCGTTGCCGAACGTCAACATTCGTTTTAAAGAACTCTCCAATTGTATTATTTGATAAGAAAGCACTGGTTGATTTCATGTGGTCGAAAGCTTTAGCTGGTGGCTCCCATGTCTTCTCTCGTCGTTTATGTTGTGTTAACTGCATGTTCTCTCGTCGTTCATGTTGCGTTAACAGCATGTCTGTCGCCGTTTATATTGTGTTAACAGGATGTCTCTCGTAGTTTATATTGTATTACCCGATTAAAGCAAAGGTTCTGAACCTTTCTAACCCCTAGTCCCATTTTGACATATTTCCTTTCAGTCCCTCAATCTACCCCCCCCCCCCCCATTCCGTGCCTAAACCTAGATCGTAGATTATATTTGCAAGTCACAAACGATTTTTAATTTTCATAGCTATGAATCTTGTATTTCGTTCAAATAGCTATCTGCATGTTGCTCCCCTTACACAGCTCTGATGGGCCCCAATTTAACTTGTGAAATTGGGTCCCTGTCACATTTGCAAGTCTCCGCGATCATCTGCGGGACCATATGGTCCTTGTTGAGAGTCATTGAGTACAAATAAGCACGGATAAAGATACATGTGCGTTTTAAAAGAAAATGATTGTCAAAGCGAGAAGAGTTGATATTGCCCGTAAACCCATTAACCATCTTGAACTAAATCATATTCTTAAACAGTATCACTAACATGAGAAGCACATGACGAGCTCTGCCACTTCAATTAATACTTTATGCCACAGCTATGTTACGCCCTCGTCTTGCAATCTGATATAATTATGAATGAGAGATGTCAATGTTTCACTACTTGGGTGACACTGTTTGGTAGACCAGGTTTTCGTTCCGTGCTATCAACTTCCTAAGGAGAAAATAACAATGGTCGAATTAACATATACAGCAGGAAATAGATAATTGGTAGCATATCCTATCCAGGACGTAGCTATCAACCCAGCATTTATTGGCTGTGGTGATTTTCTAGGCAATATAAATACGTTCAGTAGGTTGCCATTGCTTTCTGAACGGTCCGGATGCACAATTGCCTGTGGTGAGGATCGAACACGGTACCTTTGCCGTCACAGACGCGCTCTGTACCACTTCGCCACAGAGCCGGACAATAAAGAATTCGCCTGTAACGTTTAGATAATAGATTAGCTAATAGATAATAGCATCTAATAACAGGAGAGAGATGTTAACTTCTAACAAAAGGAGAGAGTTTTTAACATCTAACATAGATGTTGACATCTAACAACAAGAGAGCTATATTATCATATAACAACAGGATAGAGATATTTACATTTTTTTAAATGACAGGCATACAGGTTTATATATCCAATGTCCATGTCATAAGAGTCTTAGACTCCATAACACATTCTGCAGACTCTTTTTTGCACTCTTTTTACGATTTTAGGACTAAAACCTGGCACCAGGGGACCGACTTGGAAGTGTAGCTGTGAGACAACCGTGAGGATCTTCTGCAGACGACTGAATTCATGGAGACGTTTTCCCAGCCTGTATAGACATTTGAGCGTAGGAAAGTGATCGCAGAAGATGATTATGTAATTATGGTTATTTTTCTTCTGACCTTTTTTCTGCTTTGGTGATGCTTCCATGTCAATTTTTATGTCAAATGTTATACTGGGCTAAGTGGGGTGGTCCTCCACTTTCAAGACTAGATTGTTTACGTAAATATTTCCTATTTTTGTTTTCGTAAAAGTGATAAAAGTGTTGCTGACATCTTTATATTAATACTTGGACATTTATTCACTTAATATGTCAAAATATTCATGGCGCTCTATCATTTTGTGGCAAGCGGTGTAAATTTATTATTTGTAGACCACAGAACTACGTCATCTACACATAATGCTACTCTAGTTCCACAAGGTATTTATTCAATTTCGTTGTTGATAAATATAATAAAAATAAAAATATTGATGTGTTTTGTGCCATGGTTTCCAGTTTTGTGCCATGGCGTCCGCAACTTCAGTCAGACTAGCGCTATTAGTCCTCTCAACATTGTAGTATCCACTCTGCAATGTCTGTCAATGATATTCTAACACTCTCACATGTAGCTTGGGTTTTTGATCAATGTGACCTAAATGAAATGCAACTGCCATCTCCACCCCAAAAAACTTCGTAACGTATACTACTATGACATGCGTGGCTGGTAACAGTGTTGCCATTCTTTACTTTTGGTAGTAGTCAAGGAACATTTCTTTCTACAAAAAATGTGAGTCTTAAGGGACTTTCCATAAAAAACGCAAACAATTATGAGTCCCATTTTGACTACCATTCCCCCAATCGTCAACAATTCTGTAACATTCTGTAAAATGTGGACATGTCAAACCGAAAGAGCAGATATCGCAGTTAATTTGTAAACCATAGCAGAACGTATTCTTTCTCCGGACTACATCCTTCTAATCTCCAAGAGCTTGAGAACGAACGCGGAAGAAGGGCAACATTCATGGCACGGTTTAATAACCGTGCCATGAATGTTGTTCTTCTTCTGCGTTCAATAGTACGTTTATAGCAGGTATATAACACGTTTCCCTAGATTTATAATTGAAAATATGTGTGGGAGTTTGAAATGATATAGATCATATGAATAAAACTACCTTTCTGATATATACCACATTTGACATATACCTCCATGTGACATATAAGCCAATCTAACGTATACTAAATCTGATATATACCCAATCTGACATATACTTCATCTGAGTAGGAGGCCTCAAAGCATTCAATACGGCTGATAGTTGAAGTCTTCGTGGTATAAAATAAAGCTCTGGAGAAATCCTCCATTGCATTATAGTACAGATTCATAGATCGTAATTCATGGACATCGAAATAAAAATAAAATATTTATGAGTATATATGTATGTCAATATGTCAATAACTACCACCAGACTGCATACCACATCAAGCTATGCTGCATAGATACAGTGAAGGCTGAGATAGAGGCCGACCTCGAAAATAATGGACCACCAAAATAAAAGAGGCGACAAATTCCGCAATATACTCAGCACACACGCGGGCCATCTCCAGAGAACCCTTCTACCGCTGACGCTGAAAGGCAATAAAGGGATTAACGAATAGATCAATCAATCAATAAAACCCATAACCCTTCAGGGTCGTAGGGGTACCACATTGGAAGCTTCAGCACACAGAGTCCTCCAGCGAATTCTATCCTCAGCGATGCAGATGAGTGTGGAAATATCTAGCCCTGTCCATTCCTTGATGTTGTCTGTCCATGTCTTTATTTGTCCTCCTCTGCTTCTTCCACCCTCGACAGTTCCCTGCAGTATTGTTTTTGACAAGGAATCGTGCCTGCATACATGTCCGAACTATGCTAGTTTTCGTCGTTTCACTATTGAAAGCAATGGCTCCTGGACACCTGCACACATCTCTACTTTATTTCTTACGTACACATTGGTCTTATGTTCCGTATAGGAAATTCGTAGAATTCTTCTGTAGCATTTATACTCGAAAGCCTGTAATCTTCTCTCCATGTCCGCAGTGAGTGCCCAACTCTCACAACCATACAACACAACAGAAAGCACCAGCGACCTATACAGTTTGATTTTCACTCCAACACTGATGTTGCTTTTCCAAATCACAGTTAGCCTTGACAAGGACGCTAAAGCCATCTCCAGCCATATTTTTAGTTCTGCTTTGCATTTACCATCGCTGCATATACTGGATCCGAGGTATTTGAAGGTATTCACCTCTTCAAGCTTATGTCCATTCATCATGATATTAGTCTGGTTTTCTGTGTCTCTGCTGTTTACCAAGATTTTGCTCTTATCTGAATTGATTTCCATTCCGTACTTGCTGGTAACTTTTTCTAACTTTGATGTTAATTCTTGCAATGATTGTATTACTACTCGTAATTAATAATTGCAACGAATAGATAGATGTATGCCAATCGCTCTGTTATTCTGTTTGACTATCTGTCTGTTTATATGTCTTTCTCTGAGTATGTATCTGTTCATCCAGGTGTGTGATTCCTTCCATTCTGTGACCTTCTTTTCCTGAAACTAAATTACTTAACATCATTGACTGAGCTTCAACAAGTGTCAATGACATCAATTACATCTCTCCACCTCCACGTCGTGTTTCTGTCTCTTCTCTCTCATTTGCAAGTTGTTCAATGATTCTTTACCTCTGGTTAGACTCTGGAATTCTCTGCCGTTCCACACACCCTCGTAGATAGTTCCTTTGATGTATCAACTACAGAGAGTTAACGACACCGTCCTGTGGGAACACCTCGGACACCCGGTGGTTTGTTCAAGAAACAGAGACAAAACCAGATTGGGTATGGAATCTAGTCGTTCCTGTGTGCGGCGGCAGAATTTGACAATGACTAGGTCGGCCGTCAAACGATCACTCTTTTCAGGAAACTTTGTTTGGAAGTTGTCCAATTCCCGAGGTAGCGAACCGGGGCTTGTTAATGACAACTGTGATAAATGGACAATTGATTCCCTACCTAAATACCCAATATTTCCAGTCTTCGATTCGGTTCTCTTTCAAATGTAACTACATTTCCAACTATGAGACTAATTCATGACATGAAGACTAGTTCATTTATTTATTTGTCAAGAAATGGTCATACCGTATTTTTCCCGTTATACAGGGAATATTCTAGTTAATCTATTTGTTAAGTTATGTTTTTAGAATTTCATGAAACTAATAAAATCCTTTCATTTTCATCTTGAAATAATACTGTTAGCATCTTATGTTTTGCCGAGTCCTGACAAATGTGTTGCTTTCGCTACTGGCACATGTTGAAGAATTGATTGTGAGCCTACAGTAATGTACATCAAATGTTGTTGCAATGCATATGTCTTCACGTAACTAAAATAAACCAAAAATAACTTTTAAAAAACCCACAAAACAATCGGCACAGAACCCCCCAACCTTCAGTAGCTACTCGTAAAAGATTTATTAAAGCGTAGACCTATGGACATGTCAGTGTCACAACGATAATCAACATATCTAAACGGCTAAAGAACCCGCCAGTGAAGTGAGATCAAAGACTGTGTTGTTCGTCCATCACAAGTGATAATGACCATTTGTTACATCCACTTTTGAAAATTCAATTTTAGTTATGTCCCTGATTATGAGTTCGTAGATGACTAATGAACCATATTCGAGCTGTAAATCTCCTTAGACAGTTCGGACATGGAATGACGACAGTAGACGGATCTTGGTCTATCCATGACTTTCTAGCTGCTCTCCGCTGATAAGCTGCTGCATTTGTCCTCTTTTCACAATATGATGCGCTCTTATTGATTTTAGAACGCCATGTAGATATATTTTGTGCAAGTTCTTCCCATGTATCGTGGTCTATTTCAAAGGCTTTTAGTGAGTTCTTTAACGAGTCTTTGTAGCGCTTCTTTTGGCCACCTTGAGATCGTGTGCCCTTCTCCAGCTCACCATAGAGAAATATCTTTGGCAGACGATGGTCTGGCATACGCACCAAATCACCTGCCCAAGGAATCTGTGTCTGCATGTGTCAATGCTGGGGATACCAGCTTTATCAAGGACAGTGGTATCTGGAACATTGTCTTGATATCTGATGTTCATAACTTTTCTGAGACAATTTGTATGAAAATGATTGAGTTTTTTTCACATAACGTCTATACACGGTCCATGTTTCACTAGCCTATAACAGCACTGGAAGTATTGCCAAAGACTAAAAACACTGTTACCTAAAAAGCAGGTTGAAGATTTGACTAAGAAGTTTGTGAAGCTGAAATTAGCTCGCCCATTCCATAATTGGTTAAAGTACTTAGGAAGTGTACATGTGGGCAGACAGTAGAGCATATTCTTTATGGATGTCCAGAATATGAAATGCTGAAACAAATACACTGGCCCAGAGGGACAACGGTGGAAGAAAAAGTTTACATACCTCTGTAAGAGTTACAAAACACAGTCACGTTTATAGAAGAAACAAAACTTCAGATATAAGCATGTTTCAGGCGAACGAAAGAAGAAGAAGAAGAATTATGAAGCCATGCTGAAGTCGCATGTGTCAGGTGCAAATACACATTTACTGCAGCAAAGCTGTAAAGCATGACAAAATACATTCTAATTATCACGAGTGTGATAATGAAAAATCGTTAATAGTTCTGCTTTTAGTTCAATTTTTGTATATTGTTATTTGTATATTTTTGTCTATATATATATATCAGTCCGATATTCTGTTGGTGATCGTAAAAGTACACACAAAAACAAAAAACTTATGTTATACGAAAGATAATGAACAATGACATCATGTGGATGAAGTTCAACAACGATAAGAAGAAGAATGGAGCTGGTAAAAGCAATATTCATATAAAAAAACTAAAAATATACTGTGTAATATGCCCTTAGCAAGAGAAGAAGATAGTTATTAGAGCTACATAACATCAATTCTAACACATGGATACGAGTGATGAAGAATAGATAAACAGGATAGTGATACACTAATGGTAACAGAGATGTGGTTCTATAGATGAATGCTGAGTGTAGCATGTACAACAGAGTTTTAGTTCTGTAGAAGAATGCGGAGAGTATCATGGACAACAGAGATGAGGTTCTATAGAAGAATTTTGAGAGTATCATGGACAACAGAGATGAGGTTCTATAGAAGAATTTTGAGAGTATCATGGACAACAGAGATGAGGTTCTATAGAAGAATTTTGAGAGTATCATGGACAACAGAGATGTGGTTCTATAGAAGAATGCTGAGAATATCATTGACAGCTAGAAAGAGAAAAGCGAAGGTGCTGAAAGAATCAAATGCGAAACGGGGGTTATTTAATAATATGAAAAGGAGATGCTCTTTATTTTTCGGACACATTATGAGATAGGAAGGTATGGAGAACAACAGTTACAACAAACAAAATGTAAGGCAATAGAAATACAAACAATACAAGAAAATGTTAGGGAATCTGATGTCGTGGTATGTCAAAATATCTTTTAAAGCATTCATTCTCAAATTCACATTGAATCTCACTTGTAGCAGGACAATGGCCCAAATAGATTTCTAGCAAGATGTAGTCCAGAAAATGGAAATGCGTTGTGTTGCCGATTTATTTGCGCCAATGGTACGACACATCCATCTTCGGTGGTTGGTAAATAGTCAACAAGGATCCATTAAAAGATACTTCAAATAGAGAATTGTGAAGACCAATGATCACTATGCCATTCGGCACTACACTTGATGATGATGATGTTAATGAACACCAAAGAAAGACACAATTAGTTGACAAATCAAAAGAAAAACTTTGTTCACAGCCGGAACTTGAATACAATTAAAGAGTATGGACTCTTTAATCCGGGCGGCATTGGCCCAAGAAACCACAAGGGCGTTCCTCTTACGGCTTACGCAATTGGAAGGGAAACCACTCTCCTATGTTGCCTATGAGCACTGTCAACCTATTGAAAGTCACTGATTGATGAGTGCATTGTAAGAGGAATTTAGAAAGAGTCTTTGGTGATACTAACGAACTCAGAATTCAGGAGTTAATTTTAGAACACTGCAGAGATCATTTTGTTCCCTGGATGTTTGAAAGGCGGCTCACTTTAAATCTTGACCGTTTCGTTTACATTACCTGACATCCCTTCACCACAGGTTGCCAAGTCTATATTATCAATGATTCTTGGTAATGACAGTTGGAGATTCTCACTTCAATAGCTTTCAGTTTATTATCTTCTATGGGGAGGCAGATCAAAGGTTAGACATTTTTGAAGCAGATATATTTTAAAAAAATGATCTCTAATTATATCTGCCAACAATAAATGCATCAGGTTCTTCTTCTTCAGCGTTAATTCTCGAACTCCCACTGGATCTATCTTGTAGGACGATAAAGGTCTTACTAGATTTTCAGTAGAATGTAGTTCAAAGAATGGAAATGCTATGTATTTCCGTTTTATTTGCGCCAACACATCTATCTTCGGCAGTGTACCAGATTAAATTTCTGCTGGAAATTCTTTGTTGCTGGGTGAACCATAGTAGTAATTCTTATTTCAAACTACAAATAACGGATATATTCGTAACTATGTTTTGCTGGTCAACTGGCGAATGACCATGACTTATCACTAACTACCGCGACTTCCTAGTGGTAGGAAACTTGTAAGACTTGCTTACCTTCAATGTGAGACCGGGTAGCGCCATGCTATGATGCAGAGAGGTGGCCGTATCAGGCGGAACGAATCAAAATACATTGTCGGAGGCGGCATTTCGAAGAAACACCATGTAAAGAGGAGAATATTTCGAAGACTTGCATCTATCTATCTATTCGCTAAACCTGTTGTTGCCTGCCAGCGTCAGGGATGAAGTCTTCTGGAGATGGCCCTGTTGTGTGCTGAGTATATTGTGGAGTTTGTCGCCTCTTTTTTCGGTAGTACATAAAACTTGCATCCATAAGACTTACATCAATAAGACTTGCATCCAAAAGACTTGCATCCACAAGACTTACATCGATAAAACTTGCATCCAAAAGACTTGCATCCATAAGACTTGCATCGAAAAGACTTGATTCCATAAGACTTGCATCCATAAAACTTGCACCCATAAACTTGCATCCAAAAAACTTGCATCCATAAAACTTGCATCCATAAAACTTGCATCCATAAAACTTGCATCCATAAAACTTGCATCCATAAGACTTGCATCCATAAGACTTGCATCAAACTGAGAAAATCTACCGCACGGCCCTGCGTAGAAGAGCGAAGAGTTGAATCAATGAAAAGAGACAGAGAAGTGTGATAATAGTTATGCAAATTATGAATTGATGCGCTGTATCAGAAAATAATTTGACAGTAAAATGGCAAATCATGGAGGTATGTTATCATTAAATTACAAATGAGATGTTAAATTATTCTGAAATTATCAGTGAAACAATCAAACACATATGCTGGTTACATATACGTCTCACACACACGCATACACACTCACACACATGTCGGTTTCATATACGCCACAAACGCACACATACACCCTCACACATACGTAAAGTGAAATAGAATTTGGAGAAATAACGTTATGTATATACATTGTTTAATGTATGTTAGCTGCCTTAACAGTGATATAAAGGTCAAAAATGATAGAACAAACACTGTGATAATAAGTGGAATAATACAAGTAAAAATAATAGAATTAACCGACCGTGTGTTGCCGGTGCCCGAAAGGGGAGCAAAGAATAGCAACACCGTTTACCTTCCACGCATGTCGTAAAAGGCGACTAAGGAGGTTATGGGATGGAGTTGACTGTCACATCACGTATAGGGTCAGTGACCCAAAGCCCTGCTTATTTCGGATGTGTCAGGCTGAAAGGCGCAGATATCGCAGCAATACTGTAAACCATGACAACGCATTCCGTTCTCCGGGCTACATTCGGCTATTCTGCAGGAGTTTGAGAACGAACGCAGCAGAAGAAGAAGATAGAACAAACATCGTGATAATAAGTAGAATAATACAAGTACAAATATCCAGAGTATAACTAGAATGAGGGTAGAGAGACTGTTTCTCATCGTAGCGCTGTCTTACTCCCATATATCAGGTAGCAGATCAGCACGAGCTTGCTAATATTGCGGTAACATATTTCTTATATCAGGTAGAAGATCAGCACTAGCTTGCCGATGCTTACCGATACTGCAGTAACATGTTTGCGTGAATGCAGACACAACGTTGACATAGCTCTTCCAGTACCGCAGTTACAAACTCAGAAAGAGAGGGAAAAGGGGGGGGGGTGTGTGCAGGATGGTGTTACCTAACAAAAGGTTCTTCGACAATTATTATGTAATATCTTTCATTTTTATTTTATTTTTGGTGCAATTTGTGTGGAAAATCGTTGTTAAGGAGAGAAGTGTGGTGGATGGTTTACTCGCTATTACGCTAACTTCCACGTACTAATAGTCATGTTCTGATTGAACAACGGAGATAGAGGGTTTGAACACCGAAATATCTACAGGCTTGTGATATCCCGTTCACTATCACGTGTTGTGGGGGAAGTGCAAAATATATTTGATTGTCACGTTACTCTCCCGTCTGAACAGAATAATCCGCCAATGACGGATGTGTCGGGCCATTGACACAAATAAAACGGCGACACCGCGCATTTTGATTCTCAGGATTACATCCTGCTGAAATGCAGTAGGAGCATTGTCGTAGGAGCAAGAGAGAACCAATGAGAATTTAAGAATAAATGCTGAAGAAGAAGAATATAAGAATATCAATAGAGCTCACCTGGATAGAGTTGACAATAATATCTGCTGTGTTCAGGATGTTGCTATAAGCTTTTTCTTGCCTGGTATGTCCTTTCATACTCTTCTCATGTGTGAGAGGAGTCTCTAGGACATTCAGCAGGTCTTTGAATTATGAAATTCTATGTATTGATTCAACAATGTCTTTGATGATAATGTCAAATATACATTTCTAATAGTGTTTGACATTATCTTGCCAGAAAGTGTCAAATGACTTTGTAAAATCGATGAAACTGCGGTATACATCGCGCTGGTGCGAATACGTTTTTCAATTAGTATTCTGTTGTTTAAGATTTTTCTACAGTGTTTCTCCAACTTGTTCTTCAGCAATTACTTATTCGGACTTATGTTTTACTGATGTATTAAATAACGCTTAACAGTGACCATTTCGAATGCTGCCATCCATACACACCATCGGAGGTCACGCTGTCAGGACCACCTTAACTAAGATCTCAATTATGTTGATGATTAAAGACTAGGATATAACTAAATTCGATTAACATTCGAAGTTGAAAAGAGAGCGATTCACTATAAAGTGAAAGATTTGTTATACAATTTACATTTCATTACGATTACTTAATATAGTACAGTAAATTTAAAAAAAATAGTAAACATGATTGGCTCTGTGGTGGTGAGGTTGATGTGGTGAGTGATATGTGACAGCCAAGGTATCGATTTAGTTCCCCGCCATAGGCAACTGTTTATCCGGACAGTTCAGAAAGAAATGGAAAACCACTGAACGTAATCATATTGCCTAGAAAATCACTACAGCCAAAAGTTGCTGGGTTAATGGCTACGTCCTGAATAGGATAACATCCAATGTTTTTAATTTAAAAAATAGGAAACAAAATTCGAAAAGAATTATACGTGCAAATACCGATAATTTGTTAGGGTTTAATAAGCTGTATTCGATTCTTCTATTTGTGATGTTTAGCGTAATCAGACAATGTATTTATAAGAATTATAATGAGAAGTAAAAAAAGAAAATATAATGAAAAACTCAACAACAAAAAATGGTAATTGCTAGGGCATGTTCAGAGCGAAGGATTCAAATAAATGCTTTATGTTTAAAAAGAATAAACATGGGAGTTCTGTGGAATTAGAAAGTTTCCAACTAATGCGGATCAACATACGCGACAGAAGCCAATGAATCTTCCAATTTCTTCACGCGCTGGCGAATTTTGACCTTTGACCTTACCGGAAGTGAGCGACTAAGATGGCGGGTGCGTTAGATTAGTGCCAATCTGGAAAGCAAGACAGTAAGCAAGCATTGAATGAGAATTTATGAGACTGTCTCATTAAGACTGGCTTGACGCCTTCTCTCTTGGGTCTTACCAGAACTAAAAATGAATACATTCATACTAAGAAATGCATTCGAGTGTGTGAGCGAAGTAGAACTATGTTTGCCCTTTCAGCTTTGTTGCCTTATTGGGATATTGCATTGCTTGATTAGATCCAAACTTAATCGTTGTTCCCAACACAAATGCTTATGTATATATATGTTTGTGTTGAGATGTGCATGTCTCCCTGTCTGCGTCATGTCTTTATGAGTGCGTATATCTTTCTGTTTGTCTCATGTATCCTGCGTAGTAATACAAATCATGCAGATGATCTTGCACAGTCGACATCTTGATCTATCGCACAGATAACAATACTCAACCGCCAATATATTTCCAAAGCTCAATAGATAAGCAAAGAAGATATAGACTGTTGCTTACCATGCAATCTTACCAAGGAGGTTTTATTGTATGATGTGACTAAGGAGGTTTTATTGTATGAGAGTCACTAAGGAGGTTTTATTGTATGAGAGTCACTAAGGAGGTTTTATTGTATGAGATGACTAAGGAGATTTTGTTGTATGAGAGTCGCTAAGGAGGTTTTATTGTATGAGAGTCACTAAGGAGGTTTTATTGTATGAGATGAATAAGGAGGTTTTATTGTATGAGATGACTAAGGAGGTTTTATTGTATGAGATGACTAAGGAGGTTTTATTGTATAATCGACTACGGAGATTTTGGGATATGGAATAGGCTTAACGTTCCATTTGTGTTTCTGTAACGGATGTTATAGTTCTAAGCAAAATGAAAACATCAATAAATATTTCAACAAATACTAAATTACACAAGATAATTTTAAAATTCGGATATTGGATTGTGAGGACTGTATCAGACCGGGAAAACATCTCAAGTTTGTTGTGAAATGAGAACGTATGGTGTGGACATTCTTGGTGTGTGTGAATCCAGGTGGACAGATTCAGGAAAACTTTTTCTATCAAATGATTAAATACATATAATTTACTCAGGAAGAATTGACAATATACATTATGCAGGTGTAGCAATAATAATGACAAAGAACGCCGAACGCGCAATCATTGGGTGACAGCCAGTGAGCGAGCGAATTATATCAGCACGCTTCTACACCAAACATTTCAAGCTGACCTTGATAAACTGTTACGCTCCAACTAACGACAGAACAGACGATCAGAAAATCAGAAAGACAAGTTCTACAACACACTCATGGGCGTAATTAACATGACCCAAGAAATAACATTATTGTTGTCATGGGCGATATAAATGCTAAAGTGGGATTCGATAACAGAGGTGTTGAAAAATACACGAGCAAACACGGATTAGGTGATAGTATGAATTAAAACGGGGCGATGCTACTTGAACTGTGTGAAACGTCAAATTTTGCATTAGCCAGTACCTTTTTTTCCACACAAAAACATTCATAAAATCACCTGGGACTCTCCTGATAAACAAAAAAACCAAATCGACCATTTCTGCATCTCAAGAAAATTGTTATCGGTAGTACAAGATATTAGAGCATTTAGAGGAGCAGATATAAATAACGATCATAACCTCTGCATTGCGAAAATCAATATCAAGTTAAAAAAAACAAAAAAACAAAAACAACTGATCATAAAAAGACTCCCAACGATTGCAATCTGACAGTCTCAAAGAAATATACAACACAGAAATTTAAAAATCATTATCTACATCAAAAAATTTGAACGAACAAGATCTTCTTCTCGTTCGCAGTTTGACATGTCTACACAGCAAGTCCTGTTTTCTTAATAAATGCTGCTGTATTTGAAAGCTCCTCAATGCTCCCATACATCTTTCTGTGGATATCCATCTATGTGGGCCAGTGTTCTTCCCTTAACTGGTTTAGTGTCAAAGAAAACATTGAGACTCAATGGAAGTGCTTACAAACCGTTATAATACAGTCAACAACAAACATTGTAGGGCTTATACAAAAGAAAAAGAAGCCTTGGATTAGCAATAGCACTTGGTCCAAAATTCAAGAACGGAAACAAGCTAAAATGAACTTACTAGCAGCAAGATCAACCATCACTCAAGAACTCAGCAAACAACAATACAACCTTCTAGAAAAAGAAGTAAATTCTAGCATTAAAAAAGGACAAACACGACTACATCGAAAATCTAACAACTGAAGTGGCAAACGCATCAAAAATCGGCGACAGCAGAACACTATTTAATATCATAAAACGATTAGGTAACAACTCACCAAGAACAAACATTCCTGTAAAAGACAAACACGGCAAAACACTGATCTCAGAAGAACAAGAATTAAGGTGGGATGAACACTTTAACAAACTTTTGAACAGACCAATAATCACAAACATCCCCACCACAACGGAGGATAACCAAATGCCACTATTAAATACATCATGTGAGAATATAACACTTGAGGAGATCAAATCAACTATACAAAATTTGAAAAAAACCATAAAGCCACTGGAGATGACGACATTTCAAGGGAAATGTTAAAAGAAGCTGACGATACTTCCCTAAACCATCTATTATATCTAATCAATCAAATATGGCAGAATGAATCACCACGACAACAATGGAAAAATGGAATAATTGTAAAATTACCAAAGAAAGGAGATTGTCTCACTGCAACAATTGGCGAGGTATCACACTACTATCCATCCCTGGTAAAGTCTTTCTCAGTATATTACTACAAAGACTAAGAAATTCCATTGATAAGGCTCTCGGAGAAGAATAAACGGGCTTCAGACCTAACCGCTCAACAATAAATCACATCTACACATTAAGAACAATAATAGAAGAATCCACAGAAAGACAATAAAAACTCATGATCAATTTTGTAGATTTCAAGAAGGCTTTCGGTAGTCTTCACAGACCATCTCTATGGAAAGTTCTTACGCTTTACGGCATCCCGACGAAATACATCAATATCATATACGCTTTTCACTCTGATACGACTTGCTTTGTAAGAACAGAAAGTGGCTTTTCCAGCTGGTTCCCAGTAACAACGAGAGTAAAACAAGGATGTGTTTTGTCCCCAGTACTGTTTTACATCGCGATTCACTGAGTGATGAGGAAATCCACAGACCAAAAACAACTAAGAATCAAATGGGTAAATAACAAGACCCTGAAAGATCTAACCTTCGCAGATGATATTGCTCTCCTGCGTTCAACACACCAAGATCTCCAAGAAAAAACAGAAAGACTCAAATTTTTTGCACAACAGATAGTCCTTCAAATAAACACACATAAAAGGAAAATCATGAACTTTACTGGCCTGACAGAATCAATTAAACTAGATGATAATATACTAGGCAACGTTTCAAATTTCGTATATTTGGGAAGCAAGATAACAGCAGACGGGGATGCCAACTCAGAAATAAAGATTCGAATCGCTCTCGCCTCCAACGCCTTTAACAAACTCTCAAACATCTGGAGATCGAAGATCGCAAGTAAACACATCAAACTGCGACTATTCATTGCAAGTGTGAATCCATTATTGACATACGGATATGAAAGATGGAAATCTACCTCAATAATGTATAAGAAGTTAGTTGCCTTCGAGAATAGATGCCTCCGAAAAATCACAAATACTAATTGGAAAGATTTCAAATCAAACGACATACTAAGAGAGGATACAAAACAAGAATACGTGACGAACATCATTAGGAAACGCCGCTGGACATACATCGGACACGTACTTAGAATGAAGGAAGACAGAATCCCACGACAAGCCTTCATGTGGACACCAGACGGGTAAAGAAAACAGGGAAGACCAAAAACAACGCTCAGAAGAACATTTATGAATGAATTAAAATCAATAGGCATAAATGCACAAGACCTGCAATCCCTAGCAACTGACCGATAGGCATGGAGAACTATGACATCCGCCGTATGTGCCAAACTTGGCAAAAGAGGAACTGACTGACATACTCAAAATCGCGAATTCACACTATCATACTGTGCTCACTCACAAAAGCATATCCACTCACACTCACACTCACTACACTTATCAACACAGACACACTCACATTATCCACACTCACTACACTTATCAACACAGACACACTCACTCACAGTCACACATACTCAAACACAGTCATACTCAATTTTAATCCCCCACTCACTCACACGCACTAACAGTGACGTATACTCACTCACACTAATGCACACACCCACTCACACATATATTTACTCACATTCCTGATACTCATACTCACTCACATTGACTTACGCTAGCACTCATGCACGAATTCGCACACTTTCCCTCACTCACATACTCACTCACCCACCAATCCACTCACTCACCCACACCCACAAAATAACTTAGTTACACACTCACGCACTCACTCATCCACCAAGCTACTCACTCATACACTCACTCACTGACTCACTCACCACCAACTCACTCACTCATTCACTCACTAACTCACACATCAATCCACTCTCTCACCCAAGCCCACTCACGTACTCACTCAATCATCCACTAACATACTCACCCATTAACACTCACCTAATCACACCAAAACTCAGTTACACATATTCACTCGCACACATATTTATTCGCACTCACTATCACAAACTTACACATTCACTCGCACCCATTCATTCCCCCACACTCACTCTCTCTAACACTCACTTGTTCGCACACACTCACTTATCAAATGACACATTCACATCAACCTAACTACGAAATCATTCGTTCACTAGTTCCTATTACAAATTCAAGTCACACATCCTCAACTATCACTAAATCTATCAAGTCACACACTCTCTACTATCACTACGTCTATCAAGTCACACATCCTCTACTATCACTAAATCTATCAAGTCACACATCCTCTACTATCACTAAGTCTATCAAGTCACACATCCTCTACTATCACTAAATCTATCAAGTCACACATCCTCTACTATCACTAAATCTATCAAGTCCAGTTTCATCTGATCATTCAAGTTTGGCCTTTAGTTCCTTGAATGATGGCTTATGTCAATGTACCATGCAGACAATCAGTTTTATTGCTGCGCCAGAACTATATTTGTTTGAGTTTATTAATGAGCTACACTTCATTCTCAATATTTTACTCAATAAGAATGACGGTTCTAATACTATTGTTAATATAATTATTATTTACGTAATAAATCAGTGGTCCTCAAATTTTTCTAGCTAGTGTCCAATATCAAATGTTCTTCTTCTTCTTCTTCTTCGTTCTCATAACTTCTGCAGAGTAGCAGGATGTAGTCCGAAGAACGGAATGTGTGGCGTCATGGTTTACAGCATTTCGGCGATATATGCGCCTTTCCGTCTCCAGCGCCGGATATAGACTTGATAAGGCCCTAAGCTATTTGAGATATGAGGCCCCTTATAAGTCCATATACTATGTCAGTGCCAATTGGGGGCCGATGGGACCCCCAAGAAAGTGGGGACCCTAAGCTATAGCTTATTTAGCTTATAGGTAAATCCTGCACTGTACAAACACGACATAAGTATGGCTTTTGACCCTATATGAGATTGGACAGTCAACTCCACCCCATAACCTCCTTAGTCGCCTCTTACGACATGCATGGAAGGTAAGCATTCTTGTTATTCTTTGCTCCTCTCTCGGCCCCGACATCACGCGGGCGTAATTTCTTATAAAATGTTGTATGTATTGTTCCCCACATACGCGTATTTGTTCCCCACATACGTGTATTTGTACCCCACATACGTGTATTTGTTCCCCACATACGTGTATTTGTTCCCCACATACGTGCATTTGATTTCGAGAAATTACGAGGAATAGAGCTCTTTTGTATCCTGTTCGCCCGAAAGGGTCGCAAAAAAATAAATAGGGACTCTATTACCTGCCAAGCGTAATAAGCGACTAAGGAGGTTTGGAGAAAGGGGGGATGGAGATGACTTCCAATCCCACGAAAGGTCAAAGTAACACATAAGCCATGCTGATGTTTAGCATTTTAGGTCGACTTGTGCAACTATCTCTGCTAATATGTAAGCCATAACACACGTTATCTACGTTCTACGTTGTACAAGAACTAAGTTCTCCGGACTACACTCTGGTTCTTCTTCTGGTTTGCAGTTTGACATGTCTACACATCAAGTTGGTTTTTTTTCCGTTATGAAAGCTTCTCAGTGCTCCCATAGAGCTTTATGTGGATATCCGTCTCTGTGGGCCAATACACTAGTCGGGTTGCATGATGCCATTGTTGCTGCCGCTGGCTTGGTATCTCTTACTTCAGTTCATGTGCTTGCTTGGACAAGACTGTGTCCTGCTCGATATATGGTTAGCCGACCAATCTTAGTTTCCAGCCTCTGTTGATTGAGCAAAGCCATCATCTTTACTTCAAGGAGTTGGCCTTGATGGGGACTACATTCTGCTACCCCTCATCTCTACTTCAAGGATTTGATCATCACCCAGTCAGATTGGGACCAGATTCTATGATATAGACTGATGTCTGTTTTAGAGTTTCCGCTGTGATATACAGTTTCTATTCGACGCTGATTGCGGTCCAAAAGGGAAATTTTTCCAGAAATGAATGAAAACGGAAAACAGAAACACAAATTTGTTTAACTGTGTGCACAGAGATGTTTCACCAACCATCTCAGTGCATGAAAATCATGGTCCATTTCTGGACCGCAACGTAGAAATAGTCCTAGTTCCTTTGTTTATTGTAATTTACTTTTCAAATATTTGATATTTAGAATACTCAGTAGCATTATTACTCCAGTATAGTAGTTATCGCTCTTTTGTTTTGCTACTGTTGTACTCTCCATTTTGTCTGACATACTCTGACATTGGTTATTTATTCTTCTGGTAGTCTGTAGCAGCTTGGAAACACGCAGACGAAGAAGATGATGTCCTCACATCATATCCAGTTCTGTACATTAGGTGAAGCCATTACCTCACAACAATTCTTAGTCGTTTTTTATAAACATATTAAAGAATTCACTCTGTAAAAACAGGCACCAACTTAATCACTCGTTTCTGGTACCACCAGAAATATTGTGAAAGAGCTGTGTAAATCGTGTGTATTCGTCCATACAATATTATTGTTGTGCGCAGATGTCCAGATCTTTAAGAGATATGCCTACTCCTGTTGACTAGGTTACAAAAATGGGTTTCAATGTTTATTTCTCCTGTTTTTTATCCTATGTACGAGTGTATATGCATTTTACTACCTTCCTATCTGCTACCTATTTACCTAACTGCCTTATCTTCTACCCTCCCACCTAGCTACCGCAATGCCCACTTACCGACCTACTATACTACTGTCCTGACTGCATCTCTACCAACACACCTAGCTGCATGCCTCCATCCATCCATCCATCCATTCATCCATCCATCCATCCATCCATCCATCCATCTATCCATCTATCCATCTATCCATCTATCCATCTATCTATCTATCTATCTATCTATCTATCTATCTATCTATCTATCTATCTATCTATCTATCTATCTATCTATCTATCTATCTATCTATCTATCTATCTATCTATCTATCTATCTATCTATCTATCTATATATCTATCTATCTATCTATCTATCTATCTATCTATCTATCTATCTATCTATCTATCTATCTATCTATCTATCTATCTATCTATCTATCTATCTATCTATCTATCTATCTATCTATCTATCTATCTATCTATCTATCTATCTACTTCTTCTTCTGCGTTCATTCTCAAACTCCTGCAGATTAGCAGGATGTAGTCCAGAGAAAGGAATGCGTTGTGTCATGGTTTACAGCATTGCTGCGATATCTGCGCCTTTCGGCCTGACACATCCGACTTCAGCATGGCTTTGGGTCACTGACCCTGTATGGGATGGGACAGCCAACTCCATCCCATAACCTCCTTAGTCGCCTTTTACGACATGCGTGGAAGGTAACAGTGTTGCTATTCTTTGCTCCTATTCGGGCCCCGGGAACACACAGGCGATCTATCTATCTATCTATCTATCTATCTATCTATCTATCTATCTATCTATCTATCTATCTATCTATCTATCTAATATATTTGTCGACTTGTCTCTCTCTACCTGTTTGTATCTGTTGGTATCTGTAAGTCTATATGTACTTTAACAAACTGGAAGTAATTAATTAAGCATGTCCATATAATAATGGCCTTCTTCTTTCTTGCTGCATTCTTAAATTTTGAGATTTCAGCGTACATTCTGAAACTCCCACTGGACCTTCTTGTAGAAGGACTACTGGATATATATATATATACACACACACACACACAAATTGCTAGTACGATTAGTAATGGAATAATTTTGGAAAACCGGAAACACGTTTATTTTAGTATGCGATTGTTGATGAGTGTAAATATATTTACGTGTGCGTGTGTTTGTATATACATGCGTGCTTGTGTAGGTGTGTATCTGAATATGTCTGCATACGATTTTCTATAATTAAATCTATTGAAGCGTGAGAGAGAGAGGTTCTCTGACAGGCAGAATGAGGGAATGACGTTTCAAACATTCCAAATCAAGATCTTTGACCATCTTGGACATTAATGGACATCAATTCATCACGATGAGAAATTATTCGCTTGCAAATCAAGATAGGGAAGGGTCGCCGTGGTCAGCTGGTGCATGACTGGACATCTATTCTCAAACGCTGGCTACCAACCGCCCAAGTCGTTATCGCGGTTAGAACTGGAGAAAATAAGCTGCAACTTCAAATGGTGAAGTCGTTCATTATTTAGTCCTCGTGGAGTGATACTAGAAGATAAGATTCTGACAAGTGGAAGGTAACTTTTAGAGCAGAGAAGACACATTATGAGATCATCATCATCAAATGCCGTCTCCGCAACGAAGGTTCATTGCAAGAACCTCAAACATCCACTGTCTCTTGTTTTGGTGGTGCACTCTGCTAGACTGTAACATGCCACTTTTGAGATATTACTCTCCCACCTGTATCTCTGCTTATCTCTTGCTCACTTCACATTTGACTGTACACTCGAGTAAGATCTTTAACAAGGTTTTATGTCTTTTAATGTGTCCAAAATATTTTATTTGCTTGATCTTTATTTCTCTTAGTAATTCTTTCTTCATAGTAAGTTTTGTTAGAACCTCTGTGTGTGTGTTTTTCTTCTCTTTCCATGATGTTCCTCCTATATTTTAGATGAACATGGTGGTATGTAATGTGTCCGCCACTAGTGTAGAGTATTTTTAGCATTTAAAATTTGCATTTGTAGTTTTATAGTAAATCAATAAACGGTAATACTGCCAGTAAATCTGTATGAAAATAGTACTCACGTGGGAAACAGGTAATGAAGTTCTACTGAATGACCACTAACATATTATCACTGTCGCAATGCTTACGTGAAATAATATAGAAAACAAAACACAGGATATAATCATACAAATGGTAATACATAGGAATTAATCGACGTTTCGGACCAACTCGTCCCGGCAAGAAAAAAAGTGAACGAATTCTAGAGAATTAACAGTTGTGCATAGTCTTTAATAATTAGCAGTAGATCAGTTGATGCACGAACATTGATAAACTATTGAATGTACAGATGTTGTAACACAAAAATAAACAGAAGTCTACGTGACAAAGGCGCTGGATGAGACGTTTCATCATATAAACGTCGCTTCACCTTCATCATATAAACGTCGCTTCACCTTCAATACACGTGTTATCTTCAGATATCATGGATATAATAAATTATATCACGTCATCGTCACATGGGTATCTTCAGGTATCATACTTCAGATATCATTCATCAGATATCATTCTTCAGATATCATCCTTCAGATATCATCCTTCAGATATCATTCTTCAGATATCATAATTCTGATATCATCCTTCAGATATCATCCTTCAAGTATCATTATTCAGATATCATACTTCGGATATCATCCTTCAGATATCATCCTTCAGATATCATCCTTCAGATATCATACTTCAGATATCATCCTTCAGATATCATTCTTCAGATATCATCCTTCAGATATCATACTTCAGATACCATACTTCAGATTTCATACTTCAGATATCATACTTCAGATATCATACTTCAGATATCATACTTCAGATACCATACTTCAGATACCATACTTCAGATATCATACTTCAGATATCATACTTCAGATATAATACTTCAGATATCATACTTCAGATATAATCCTTCAGATATCATACTTCAGATACCATACTTCAGATATCATACTTCAGATATCATACTTCAGATATCATACTTCAGATATCATACTTCAGATATCATCGGGTACCAACCTTTCAGGTACCCCCTCCCCTGTCACATATCCACTTGAACAAACTTATCTGCATACGCCCATCTCCGTATCAGCTTTAATATTACCAGTCCTTTACATATTCCTTCTTATATTCCATCAATACATCCCTGTTATATATACAAATCCCTTGCTCCGCCGAAGACGGATGTGTCGGGCCATTGGCGCAATTAAAACGGCGACACAACGCATTTCTATTCTCAGGACGACATCCTGCTGGAAATCTAGTAGGATCATGGTTCTGCTACAAGCGAGATCCAGCGGGAGTTTGAGAATGAACACTGAAGAAGACATCCCTTGTATATGTCATTAATACATCCCTATGTTCTATACATATTCTCTTTATATGTCATTAGTAGTGTCATATTGTCAGGCAATTGTGCGTTCAAACCGTTAGAAAAGCTATGGCAAATTACTAAACGTGTTTATATTGCCTAAATAATCAATACAAAACGCAAATGCTAGGTTGATGGCTATGAATAGTACTCACGTATTCTAGACACAAGTTTCATAGTTTAAAAGTCCAATATATATTATATGATAAACACCCGCTGTTTGACAGAATTTCTGCGTGGCTAACATTTCCAATCTGTGCTGATATGCGTACACCTTTACATACTATTTAAAGCTGCACACTCCTGACCCCCATATTTTTTTTTGTTAGTCACAATTATTTTTAGAATATCATACATACATCCTAAAAACACGTGTCCTCTATATCCCCAGTTACATATATGTTCTATTCAACAGATATTTATATTACATATATTTTCTATTCAACAGATATTTATATACCATATATTTTCTATTCTGCAGATATTTGTATTACATATATGTTATATTCTGCATATATTATCTTGCATATATTTTCCCTATATATATATATACACGAATATTCTCTCAATATATTTTTCACTTTTTGTTCGTCTACGTCTGTTCGACTGTTTCGTCTCATTCTCACACTCCTGCATATTAGCAAGTTATAATCCAGAGAACGGAATGTGGCTTGGTTTATATCTTAACTAAATGTCTGCTCATTTCTAAATGACACATCCAACTTTAGAGTGGTATATGTATTACTTTAAACCTCTATGGGATGGGACATTCTACTTCATGTCCGAAACTTCCTTAGTCTCTATTTACGACATACTTGACAGATAACAGTTTAGCTATTCTTGATCCCCCTGCGGACCCCACAGCATACTGACGATATTTTTTCATTGTTTCTGTATCTTTAATCTTCTGATACATAATAAGATCTTGAAGACGAATATGATAATTACTTAGCGAAGTATTTCCATCATTCCTTTCCGTATTAATTGTTACAGTTCTCTATGTACTCACTCATTGTTACAATTCTCTGTATGTTCCTCATTTTTACCGTTCTCTACATATTCCCTCATTGTTACCCACATAGCCCTCCTATCCAATACGCATCTTGAACACATGATACTACAAAGCACTCACTTTCTGTCTGACCACTCCTGGACAGGTCCATCTCTCCGCTGGGACCAGCATGCACTCATAGTTTGGCGTCCAATAAATAACCAATGACCATTAAGTCGGAAGTTGCACCACCAAATGGCCAACACTGACGGCATCTTCCAATTTAGCCCGTTGGTCAGTGCCAAAGCGTATTATGAGAAACTGGTCAACGATTATTGTGAAAAATGTACATCAACTTTGCTGAGAGCCACGATTGACGTGAATGTTGTATGCAAACAGACAAAGAAATATGAATGCTATATGCAAACAGACAAAGAAATATGAATGCTATATGCAAACAGACAAATAGTTACCAACGGAAACACGACAGTAATAAAAAAAAATATTTAACGAACAAAAACCTAATTACGAGTAATTCTGTGCAAAGGACTTCTACTTCAGAGAGTGATGTATATATGAAAAAGAAATCAGATAACACCACATTGTTGTTGATGATGTTGTGGTATTCTCATTTCTTTCAGAGGGGATGCAGGAGCAGTCGCATGTAAAGACCGCTGTGCAGAAAGTAAATATGACCTGAGAAGCAGATCCAAAAAAATTATTTTCGTGAATTTCGTTGGTTGGCCTCGGTTGTTCTTTTTTTGGCGCGGGACTCCAAGTATATAACCAGTGACCAATGAAAATAACGACAATAGTCAAAAATGTCACGAATAAAGTATTGCTTACTTTCTGTTGACAGGTCTATATCGAAGGTCGTCATGAATGCGGTAACGATTCTTATAAGACCTTTCAACATAATTAATTAGGCCCTCATTCGTTACGTTGCTGATTATTGTCGTGTTTATGGTTGGTTACAATTGATATACTTGTAGTCGCCTTGGCTATTTTTGGCATGTGACTCCAAGACTATAAATAGTGATCAACTAGAACCGTTTTCAATAAAGACCTTCCAACAGAATATTAATTAGGACCCCAATCTTGGCATTTTTTAAATTATTGTTTTGTTTTCTTGGACAATACAATCTGTCGATGAATGTGCACATACATGGACAATACAATCTGTCGATGAATGTGCACATACATGGACAATACAATCTGTCGATGAATGTGCACATACATGGACAATACAATCTGTCGATGAATGTGTACACTCTTGGACCCTACTTGGGACGATAGAAGCTGTTGATGATGACTTGAAATTTGGACAATTGAACAATACACATTGTCGATGATGACTTGAAATGTGCACATGTGGATAATACAAGCTGTCGATGATGACTTGCAATGTGCACACTTGGATAATGCATGATGTCGATTGTGATTTAAAATGTGCACACTTGGATAATACTAGATGATGACTTGAGATGTGCATTCATGCATGTAGATGTGTGTGTGTGTATATGTGTGTATGCAAGAATGTATGTATGTATGTGATTTAGTGTAGAAAAAAATGCTTGTTTATGGGTTCAATCTCCCCACCCACTGTTTTTTAACATGTCATAACAAACCATTTATTATTAGGAAGCAAACAAATTATGTGGGTTAGCTCCGGTTTCCCTTCCACGTTTTTGTAATGATTGAAAATTTTGAAAATATTGAAAATGTTAACAAATAAATCCATTAAACGAAAAAATGACCTTTTCTATAGGAACTCCCTTTCGAGTTACATGTGACGTAGCTATGTCCCTGGTACGTTTATATTTATACCCAGATTTGTTGGTCTTTTGAATGATTTGATCCTCTATGGAATCACCAATCACATCCCTAAAATCTCCTTGGACTAGTATGCCAGGTTTCAGTGTTTCTATTCTTTGCTCTCTTTTCGGACGTCGATATCACACAGGAGAATCCACAGTATTTGCAAGAACACAAGAATAATCGTAGAAACATGCCATCTCATCGCTCATTGGCGACCAGAAGTTGTTGATCAGTTTATGTGTTCATGCACGCAACGTTCCAGCTCTCCTTGCAACCATTTTGTGTTCTATACTTTGAGACTATCTATTAAGTTAACGGCCATAAATGTCAGTCCCCTATTGATCACAATTAATCTGATGCCTGACCAGAGGAAATTCTATTGTAATTATATTGTCCACACTATAGTAGAAGTGTACATAATAATATTAATTGAAGATTGTTTCTCAACCCTCCAGCCTGCACATCCAATACCATTTCAGATTAAAACCAGGGACCGTCATATTCTACTGCTCCAAATTCGTTTATCTTTTCCAGATAAGATTAAAGCCAGAACTATATAATTAAAATTTAATACATATTAAATTTGAAATAATTTTACTGGGTGCACGAAATTCTGGCTGCACCTTCGGACAGATGGAAAAGCTAAACTTAACAACAAACTTGACAATCTATCACAGACTTCTTTCTAGTTGCTCGTCTATACCCAGTTCACTCTAAGAATGAAGTGGGTCAGTGCTTCTGATTGGTTGTTGGACGCAGAACGTATTATAATTGATTGGTTAGTGCCCAATAATATTGTTTTTACATGTTTTTTTCAACGTTGTTTAAATATTGTTTTTAATTGTTTTTCAATGTTTTAAATAATATTGTTTTTACATGTCATCAGCTATTTAAAAGTCACCTGCTGTCGCGGAGTAATATGGGGGTGTGTTTTGATCCACTTCATTCTTTACGTGAACAGAGTATAGAAGTATGTGATTGTATTCATCACACCTAACATAAAAAAATCCCTCGAACAATGGGAGAAAAAAAATGGAGATAAGCAGATATAGGTGCAATTATTACCAATATTTATAGATAAAATATACTAACAACGAGACTTACAGACAGATGACGTTTCGACTAGGAAGTCTACATCAAGCCGAAAATTAACTTAAAATGTTCCTGCGACGTTTCGTCCTGATGTAGGCTTTCTAGCTGAAACGTCGTCTGTCTCTTTTTCTTGTTTTTAGTATGATTTGTATATACATATTTATAGTACGAATAAACTTCCGTTTATAATCGAATACTTGCAGATGAAAATTTAGTACTAGAGCACTACAGTCTAATAGCCAACCAGAATTAAAAGTGGTATTGTCCATAGTATTCTTCTTCTTCTTCTTTCGTTCACTTGAAACATGTCTATATCTGTAATTCTGTCCCCTTAATAAAACTCACTGTCTTTTGTAGTTCATACAGTGTCCCATAGAGCTTTGATTCCAGTGTTTTTTCCTCTGGCCAATATGTCTGCCTCAGCGTTTCATGCTCAGAACACTCTTGAAGTATATGTTTGGCACTCTATGCTGCCTGTCCACATGTACACATGGCCATGTTGGCAATCTTGAACTTTGTATACATGTGACTGCGGAGTCGGTTGTGTCCTGTTCTGAAGCGTAGAATTATAACTTGTTCTGATCTGTTCATAATGTGATAATCATCTTGTGTTGGCGTTTGTGGCTTTCTTATTGACTTGATCATCTGTTTTTTCTGATGGTAGGTGATTGGTATATCTGGTTGGTCTTCGGCAGCACCTTCCTTAGCCAGTTGGTCTGCTTTTTCATTTCCTGGTATTCCATAGTGAGAGGGTATCCACTGCATGGTTACGCTATACTCGTAAACAATTCGCTAAGTAATTTTTTCAAGTCTGTTAGTTTTCCAGCTTGAAGCACTGACCTTGCATCTGTCAGGAATACCACAGGCTGTAGGCCAGAGATGAAAGTCAGCAGTTTTTTAGCTGACACACTAATTGCCTGGATTTCTTCATCATAATTATTGCAGAATTTTCCCGTAGGTGTTCTGATTGTATCTCTAGGCTTGTGTGCATATTCTATATATACACCTGCACCTCCATTCCTCACATCATTCTGTGCTGACCCATCTGTGTACACTCTGACCCATATATCTTGTGGATATTCCTCATCCAGGAAACTGAGGGTGGCTGTCCTTCGCTGCACACTGTTCTGTTCGTCTTCGCTTAGTATTCCTTTCACATGGGTCTGAATGTATATTGGCATTCCATGGCTTTCACTCCACGGGGTTTGTTCTGGTACAGACCTTAAGGGGCTGTCAACTTCAGGTAGGTCTGTAAGTTGTCTACGGAGTCGTTTAGCTTGATGGATAAAACTGCTCCTTTTCAGTCGCCCCAATGCTAGATTTTGGAATCTTTCCTTCATTGGATGACGTGGCATACACTGGAACTTTTCTTCTTGAATTAGTACTTTTGTGTCTCTGCGTTTGCCAAGTGTTTGCATTCTTCCCATTTTCTGCATCTCTGCTATGGGTGTTGATTTCATTGCTCTCAACATTATTCTTAGTGCCTGGTTTTGCACTTTATCTAGATCTTGTAATGTTGTGTTTGATGCAGGACACAACGCAGCTGAACCATATTCCAGGTGTGGTCTTATGCCTTGCTGGTTAACTTTACTGAGTATATTTCCACTGGCTCCCCATGTGGTTCCACTTAGTTTTCTCAGGATAGCTAACTTCCTCCTGGCTTTTGTTGTTGCTTTGTTTATGTGCTGCTTCCATGTCAGCTTATCATCAAAAGTAACTCCGAGGTATGTGGGTTGTTTGTCTTCTTTCAAGAGCTCTCCATCTATCTTGATATGACCAGATTTTTGTTTTGGTGAGAGGGTAAAGAGTGTAGTGCTGCACTTATCTGTGTTAATGCTGACGCACCATCTATTTGCCCATAAGGTTAGGGCATCGACAGCTCTTTGTATTTGTTTAGTGGCCACTGTTGCATGTTCTTCCGTGCACTAGATCACCAGGTCGTCAGCATACATTGCCACTTTGATCCCGTGTGGTAGTTCAGCAACTAGGTCATTGATGTAAACCAAGAAAAGTGTGGGTGACAGGACTCCTCTTTGGGGGACTCCATGACGCAATAGAACTTTCTTGCTCTTACGACCATCTAATTGTACCCTGGATCTTCTATTATGCAGGTATGTTTTTACCCATTTGTACATTCTTGAGATATCCCTGCAATTTCGAAATTTCTTTAGGAGCCCTTCTTTCCAGACCTTATCAAATGCTTTCCTGAGGTCTATCCATGCTGCTAGTACCAGTTTCTTTTCTTGGAAAGCATCCTCAATCTCTTGGGAGAGGTAGGTTGCCTGATCTTCAGTAGAGTAGCACTGTCTGAAACCTGCTTGCTGTGATACCAGAAGGTTTTCACTTTCAAGGTACCACTGCATCCTAAGATTGATAATGCGTTCCATTGTTTTACATAGACAGCTTGTGGGGCTGATGGGCCTGTAGTTGGAGACTGTGTTGCCATCTTTTCCTGATTTGAGGAGTGGTATCATTATTGCTTCTCTCCACGCCTGCGGTACATTACCTGTGGACCAGCTTGTGTTAAAGATCTGCAGTAGCTTTGCTCTTGCTGCAATTCCCAGGATTCTAATCATTTCATTGGACACTCCATTAGCTCCAGGGGACTTTTTCATGTTCAATTTGGATATTGCATGCTCCAGTTCTCTCATTGTGATTGGTGCCTCCATGACTTCAGGTATAGGTTCGCCTTGTCCTATGTTTTGCTGGTTCTCTCGAACCTTCTGTTTTTTGTCTAGGCTTACTTTGACGTTATTGTCTTCTGCAAAGGAATCCGCAAAGTAATCAGCTGCATGTTTACCTGTTAAAATCTTTCTATCTTTATAAAGTGTGATCCTGGTATTTCTCCCTGTACCTTCATCATTTAGTTGTTTTACAAGTTTCCATAATTTCCTAGTATCTCTTTCTAGGTTCTGCAACTAGGTCTGTTCTCAGCCTGCTGTCTAGATGTTTCCATCTCATTTTGCAGCTTTTCCAGTTCATCATTCCAGTAGGGTTTGTAGTTTTTGCGTGCCCCCCTGGGTATGGTTTTACTAGCAGCATGTAGTATACATCTATTAAATTCACTTACTGCTCTATTGATGTCTTTGTCCATGTTCTTATCTTTAGCTAGAACACTGTTTAAATGCTGGTACATTCTCCATTCTGCCCTCTTATAGTTCCACCTAGTGAGTCTGCTATTGTCCTTGACAAATTCATTGTGAATTTCCAAAACTACTGGTCTGTGGTCACTACCTCCAAGCTGCTTTCCAACGACATTTTAGATGTTTCATTAAATGCCGGGTGAATGGAATGCCAGTTCTGGTGTAGATGTGGTGTGCCATGCTCTCGAGTAGAAGGTTGGTGAGTCTGCTGGCTGGTTAATAAGGATGAGATTATTTTCATCCTGCCAGCTCTCAAGTTCCTCACCTCTCTTGTCGATATGTTCGTAGCCCCAGCTCTGGGAGTGGCTGTTGAAGTCACCACACACTATAAGTTTCTCTTTGTCTGGAATTGTGTCTAGTGCCAATGGTTTATAATTTGGGCAGTAGTAGTTCAGGAGATGGAATTCTGCACTGTCTGTTTTTAGGTGGAGCATCTGGTATTCTGCCCCTTCCATATATACTTCCAGCTGACATGCGCTGATATTGTTTTTAACAAGTGTCAGAATTCCACCCTTTCGCCTGTCGTTTCTGTAATACCGGTAGCACTGGTAGCCTCTGATTTTGAAGGCTATGTCGCTGCTGAGGTGTGTTTCTTGGATACAGCATATACTAACTTGTTCTTCACTGAGGAAATTTTCAAGTTCCAATTTTTTGCTGTATCCATCTCTTTTACAGTTGACACCCTCAGCATTCCAGTGCATTATTTTTATTGGTAGTTTGTTTGTTTGGCCAGTAGCTCTATTTCCTTGCCTCCTGGCTCCTCGGGGCAATTGAGAAGGACTTCCAGTAACTGAGGTTGGGCCCTTTCGAGGTATAGGGCCCGGCATCGTCCCTGCCTGAACGTCCGCCACAGGGCAGGCACCATAACTATTTATAGATGTAGACATGCTTCCATTGTGTTTTGTGCGTGGCATCCTGATTATCTGTGCGCCTTGTGGCTGGATGCCTCCGTCTTCAGCACTCTGCTTACTTGGGCAGGACTATGGTCCTGCTCGAGTGGGACTGCCCAACCAGTCTTAGTTTCCAGCCCCTGATGGCAGAACTAAGCCCCATCACCTCTGCACGGTGCTGGTCTCGATGGGGGTCTATAGTATAACAGCAGTATATAATCATACGGCAATGAAGCTCGTCTCATGATGGAATAGCAGGAAATTAGAGAGCTGGTCAAGAAGGTTTCGAACATGCAACAACCTGATTTACCAATCAGCTATCATCAAAAGAAAGCAATGATAAAGACGCATCGAAAATCTAACTTACCTTCACAGGACGATTACCATCTGCTAAATTTACAAGAAGCTGTTACCGTATTTCAAGAAATCGACACAAAAGACTAAGCAATCATATGTATCTGTCAATACTGCATTTCTCCAGTTAAGGAAAATGAAGGGAGGGGATTGAATAGCTGTGTGATAAAGGCCGCAGGTTCTTGCTGTAGCCACGTCATGTACAGGGTGAGTTTTAATTTACCCTCCGACAGAAAAAGAACCCAGTCCTTACCGGGGATCGATCTCTGAACCTCACTAGTGTGAAACCAACGCTCTAACCTCTCGGCCATGCGCCACACTTATGCATCATATGTATCGATATACAAAATTAATCATTGGGAACTCAAGAAAGTGCACAAGTTGGCAAGCTAACTAGATTGTAAGGCGTCTCCGTCAAGAATGTACAAACTATAACACATTAATGTGCACATACTATCCTCTTGATAGACTACGAATGTTAAACTCTGTGGTACAAAGCAAGAAATGGAAAACACCGTCCTTGCATGAAACACTGCAAGAAACAACACTACAAGAAACAACAGTACAAGAAACAACACTACAAGAAACAACACTACAAGAAACAACACTACTAGAAACAACACTGCAAGAAACAACACTACAAGAAACAGCACTGAAATAAACAACACTGCAAGAAACAACACTGCAAGAAACAACACTACAAGAAACAACACTACAAGAAACAACACTACTAGAAACAACACTGCAAGAAACAACACTACAAGAAACAGCACTGAAATAAACAACACTGCAAGAAACAACACTGCAAGAAACAACACTACAAGAAACAGCACTGAAATAAACAACACTGCAAGAAACAACACTGCAAGAAACAACACTGCGAGAAACAACACTACAAGAAGCAACACTACAAGAAACAACATCACAAGAAACAACACTACGAGAAACAACACTACAAGAAACAACATCACAAGAAACAACACTACGAGAAACAACACTACAAGAAACAACATTACAAGAAACAATACTGCAGTTTGTTTTCTTTTTCTGTGTTCCAGTGCGGACTCAGTACGACTCAGGCATCACATCTGACCTTGAACTGAAACGTACAGCTCCCACCACTACGCTTAACGGCAAGTGTGGATGCTATCAAACAGTTTCCACTTGGGAATAGAAAAAAAACATCCTACATTGACACTATGATTAGATAGGGTAGCCATCTCTGACACAAAACCTCATTAGTCGTCTCTTAGGACATGCATTGCTGGTGCCAGTATCGCTATTCTCTGCTGCTCTTTCGGATTTCCTCACTACACGGGTGTGACAGCAGATATAAATATTACTAGCGAACGAAAGAAGGAACTACGATTAAATAAGCAGGAATCATTAAATCTTCCAGTAGTTATCAAGCTGATTGACAGTAGGTATCACCAAAGATGACATAGCACACGTCCCCAGAGCTGACTCTATAGGAATACCGGGCTACCAGATTCGCTGTAACAAACGATTGTTTAGCCATGACCAACTTATTTTCAGTAAAACCTGCGGGCTAACCCATGTCCACGTCGCAATTCCTGATTGATTCGTTATCATCGATAAATATAAACAATTGCTTGTTCTTTGGTGATGCATCTTCTAAACTCAATCAATTGACTTTCCCCCAAGATTTTAATTGATCAATGTGCATACTTTGTGTCGAGAGCCTATGAAAATCTCGGGAAAAATCATTTGCGTCACTTTATAGGAATGATTCTCAAATCTCCTGCAGGTCTTATTTCATTGATGGTCACGGTTGATTGGACTGGTCTGATTTGTTCAGTGAATGCTTTCTATAGTTAGCAATGAAAAGAAAACGTCAGGTATGTCACGAGTAATGATTCTTCTTCATCTTCTTCTTCGTTCGTTCTCAAACTCCTGCAGATTAGCAGGATGTAGTCTGGAGAACGGAATGCGTTGTGTAATGGTTTAGAGCGTTGCTTCGATATCTGCGCCTTTCGACCTGACACATCCGACTTCAGCATGGCTTTGGGTCACTGACCCTATATGGGATGGGACAGCCAACTCCATCTCATAACCTCCTTAGTCGCCTTTTACGACATGCATGGAAGGTAAACAGTGTTGCTATTCTTTGCTCCCCTTTCGTGCCCCGGCAACACACGGGTGGTAATGATTCTATCATGAGTTAGACCCACGTCCTTCTAAATGTAAACCCTAGCAGGTCAATGTAAACGTCAGCTTTGCCAGACCCAACTTATACATCTCTGCAGTAACATGCCATAATTACTCTATTTCGTGTCACTACGAGAGTCTAGTTCCATCTTTTCATTGGTTGGCGGCACATGAAACACCTCTCATAGTGACACTCAATTCGGTAGGCTGATGGCGTGTTTATGTCGATATGTAAAACAAAAGGCCTCGGCAGAGCAGATGTTTACGCTGAAAGTCACAACTTGTATTGCATACAGACATGGTTAGAAAACAGGTCTTATTCAATCTAGAGTCGGTCATGGCTTAATAAGTTTTGTACTTTACAAGTCAAACATATATGATAAGTGCCCGCAGTGTTACTGACTCCCACTGATATGTTTTACATTTTCCATCTGTGCTGATCAGTTTATACCTCTACATGCTGTTGATACCTCTTCCTCTCTGCTTTCTCACCCCACATCTTCTCGTGTTATTTCATACTTGTCGCATTGATGGATATACCAAGCACAGGCATCATTTAAAATCAAATGTTAATACATAACTTCAGTAACTGACTCACACAACAACAGTAAATGATTCTCACAACAACAGTAACTGATTCACACAATAGCAGTAATTGATTCTCACAACATCAGTAATGGATTCACACAACAATAGAAATTCATTTACACAATAGCAGTAATTGATTCAAGCAATAACTGTAATAGATTCACACAACAACGGTAACTGACTCACACAACATTAACTGATTCACACAGCAACCGTAATTAATTCTTCTTCTTCTTCTGCGATCAGTTTCCTATGCTCATAAGTCTATACAGGAAGGTGGGCCGCCTCCATGAATTCAGTCGTCAGCAGGAGGTCCTCACGGTTGCCCCACAGCTTCACCTTCAGATCTGTCTCTTGAGGCCATATTTTGGTTCTCACGTCATCAAAGAGTGGGCATGTCTGCAGAATATGTTCTGGAGTCTGGGAACCCTTTTGACATGGGCATTGGTCAGTTTGGGCAGCCTTAATTTTGTGGAGATGTGCTTGTAGTCTGCAGTGTCCTGTGCGAAGTCTAAAAATTGTGGTTTGTTGTGACCTGTTTAGCTTTAGAATAGGGTCCTGTGGAAAGTTACTGCCTGTTCTCTGACTCCATGTATGTTTGTATATTCCTTTGATGAGGGTTTTTGCTTCAGTCAGTGATATTCTGTGGTGGAATTGTTCCTTTTTTGCACCTGCTTTTGCCAGTCTGTCAGCTCCTTCATTTCCTGCTATTCCACAGTGTGCAGGGATCCACTGCAGCACAACTTTATTGTTGGCAGATAGTTGATTTAGAAGTTCTACAGTTGTTTTTGTTAGGAGATCTTTAGGTTCCTTTTGGATGGTTTGGAGTACTGACATGCAGTCACACAAGAAGACTATGTTAGCTCCTTTGAGCCTCCGTTCCTCTAGAGCATTTGATGCTTCCAAGATTGCTTGTAGCTCTGCCCTGTAATTTGTTGATAATTTGCCAGTAGCAATTGAGAGTTCTAGTTTTGGGGTGTTTGGTATGAGTATTAGTATCCCAGCTCCTCCTTTCTTTACTGCACCCTCTGATGATCCATCTGTGAAGACATGAATCCACTGTGAGGTAGGGTATTGGGTGTCTAGGTGATCAAGTGTTTTTGCCTTAAGGGCAGTAGGGGTTTCCATAGTTTTGCTCTCAATGCCTGGTATTGTAAGTTTTGCTGTATATATGGGTGAAGTGTTTGTGATGTTGCAATATGCTTCTAGCTGTTCCCATTCATCCGGATTGTTGCTGGTTACTTCTTTATTGGCTTTCATAAGTTTTTTTGATAGGTGATTGAAGCTTGGTCTTTTCAGTCTGTTTTTTGTTTGTTCTTTTGTTTTTTCATGCATAGGGTGATGTTTCAGACGTCTAAATTTTTCTGTCATTATTGTGATTTTCTCATCCCTGCGGTCTGTTAGGTTTTGTAATCCTGCTGTTGCTTCCATTGATGTTATAGGTGTGCTCCTTAGTCCTCCTGTTATGATTCGGAGACCTGCATTTTGAATTTTGTCCAGCTTTTGAAGATTGGTGTTTGCTGCTGTTGCATATGTGGTCAATCCATATTCCAGAGTTGGACGAATGTGACCTACATAGACTTGTCTTATGGTTTTTATGTTGGCTCCCCAATCTGTCCCAGATAGTTTTTTCATTATTTGTAGTCTGCGTGTGGCTTTATTTTCTGTCTCTTCAATGTGTGATCCCCAAGTAAGTCTTTTGTCAAATTTTAGCCCCAGGTAGACTGGGGTGTTTTCTTTTGGGAGTGGGATATTGTCTAGAATGAGAGTATAATTTTCGGGCTTTGTGGAGAGGGTGAAAAGTGTAGTGACGGTCTTACTTTTGTTTATTTGAACACCCCAGGTTTTTGCCCACTCTTCAACTTTGTTTATTGCCTCCTGCATTCTAACTTTTGCAACTCCAATGTATTCTGATTGGGTCCAGATAGCAAGATCGTCTGCATGGAGAGCTCTATGTACATATGGTGTGAATAGTTTTGGCAGATCGTCTATAAAAACTATAAAGAGTGTGGGGGACAGAATTCCTCCCTGTGGGACACCTTCTGTTATGTTGACCATTTTACTTTTCATTCCCTGGAGTTTGACTCTTGCATGTCTGCCTCGTAGGAAGCTTTTTATCCACTGAAACATTTTGCCTCTGATTCCTTTCTGGGCAAGTTTTAGCAATAGCCCCTCTTTCCAGACTTTGTCAAAGGCCTTTGTGAGGTCAAAGAAGGTGGCTAGGAGTTTTGATTTTTTCTGGAAAGCATCTTCTATTTCCTGGGCAAGGTATGTTGTTTGGTCCTCAGTGCATCTGTGTTTTCTGAAGCCTGATTGGCAGTCATCTAGAAGCTTGTTTTCCTCCAGGTAGTTTAAGAGTCTGTTATTCACCATTTTTTCCATGACCTTTCCTAAGCAACTAAGTAGACTGATAGGGCGGTAACTTGTTTTGTTGATTTTTGGTTTTCCTTTCTTGGCAATTGGAATTATTTCTGCCTCTTTCCATTCTTCTGGGAAGATCCCTTGCGCCCATGATTCATTAAAAAGGTCTAGGATTCTGCTTCTACCCACAGGACCTAGGTGTTGGAGCATATCATTTGTGATTCCATCGGGTCCAGGGGCTTTCTTCTTTTTTAGATTTTGAATTGCCATGTTAAGTTCTGATTTGTGAAAAGGTGAGGTCATTGTGCCTGGGCAAGGTTGATGTTTATTTACAAGGTTTTTTGTCTCTCGTCTTACTTCAGCAGTTCTTGTTCTAGTTATCTTAATTTGTAATTAATTCAAACAACAACAGTGTAATTGATTCAAACAGTAATAATATCTGATACACACAACAGCAATAACTCATTCACACAATAATAGTAATTAATATACATACCAACGGTAACTGATTCCCACAAGAAAAGATTCCCACAATATTAACTAGTACACACAAACACAGTTACAGATTCACACAACATAAAATAATTCACACACCACAGTAACTGAGCGCCGAGTATTCTTTTTGCCAGACGATTCGGTGCCGTTAGAGCGGACTGGTTCAAATCGTGTTGGTCTCAATAATTTTTAATTTATCCTCTTGATTCCTACTTGAATTTCCTTACGCAAGCAATTATTTGAAATACAATTGTACTGTCTTTATGTTATTTATGTTTACAAGAAGACATATTGGCCCTTGTAGAACGAATACGGATGTTATGTGTTTGTGTTACGAGGATATTTCAATACTTGTTCGGGATGTTCGTTGTTTTTGTAATAGTCCTTGTCTTGATTAGTCCGTTATCGGTGACTTGAGTACACAGTTTGAATGTCGTGACAAAATCGCATCTTTTCTTGGAGATGTGGTTAGTCAAATAAAATCCGTTTACTTTAGTTGCCATGCGATTCGTTGCCGTTAGAACGAACTGGTTCAATTCCCGTTTGTCTCAAGAACTGAAAATTGGTACGTTAGACAAATTAGCTAACTAACTCGCCAGCTAGCTAACTAATTTACCAATTATTTAAGAAGCCAACTAGAAAAACGACAAATAACCGTCATTAAAACGCATATTTAATCCTTTAAAAACAACTAAGCTCTCTATTGGACAACACTGTCGTATTTTATCAAGTAGTTGGACTATCGTCGTATTTGATTTGCTGATAGAAATACACAATTCCAACTACCACCAATGAAATTATTTATTAGCATCGATCTTCCGTCAGTAATGGCAGGAGGCGTCGCCAGAGCCGAGTTGCAGATAAAACACATCTCAGAAGAATTCCTAGTTTATTATTTTATATTAATTTTGTCTTGTCTGTTTTGCTGGCTGGCTCTTCTATTTAGATATAAATCACTGTAAGATGCACAACACTTTCTCTATTGTGTAAACTTGACGAAAAAATAACAATATTTACGCACCATGTCCAGTTGTCTGAAATATTGAGTTGTTCTTGTAGATGATCAGTGAGTTTTGAGTGTTGATTTATCAAGTCAGTCCATATGTGCTTTGAATCCCCGTCTCAATTAATATATCAGCATTATCAAGTGCAGTAGCCACATGGATGCTCAGCTGAAACTGACTTCAACATCTTCTGTCTTTTGTCTTGGTGATGCACACTGCTATACTGCCTCCTGTCAATCTCATGACTCTCCTTTCCAATTGTATCCTTGCCTGCGTCTTGCTTGCCTCTCCTCTTTACATTCAAGTAATGTTTTCAACAAGATACTCTGTCTTTTAATATGTCCAAGATATTTTAATATTTACTTGTAGTTTCTTAATAGTTATTTTTTTTCATACGCAGTGTTGCAAGAACTTGTTTCTACCGCTTTCAATAACGTTCTCTCTGTTCTTATATATATACTCGTAATAAACATCTCAACGGCATCAATTTTGTCTTTAACCCGTTTGTTGATTATGCATTAGCGTACATTAGTTTTCCAATATATCTATCTATCCATCTATCTATCTATCTATCTGTCTGTCTGTCTGTCTGTCTGTCTGTCTGTCTGTCTGTCTGTCTGTCTGTCTGTCTGTCTGTCTGTCTGTCTGTCTGTCTGCCTGCCTGCCTGCCTGCCTGCCTTGCCTCTCTGCCTGCCTGCCTGTCTGTCTGTCTGTCTGTCTGTCTGTCTATCTATCTATCTATCTATCTATCTTTTTCTTCTTCTTCTTCTTCTGCGTTCATTTTCAAACTCCCGCAGATTAGCAGGATGTAGTCCGGTGAACGGAATGCGTTGTGCCATGGATTACAGCATTGCTGGAATATTTGCGCATTCGGCCTGAAACATCAGACTTCAGCATGGCTTTGTGTCACTGACCCTATATGGGATGGGACAGCCAACTCCATCCCATAACCTCCTTAGTCGCCTATTACGACATGCGTGGAAAGTTAACAATGTTGGTATTCTTTGCTCCTCTTTCGGGCCCCGGCAACACACGGGTGAATCTATCTATCTATCTATCTATCTATCTATCTATCTATCTATCTATCTATCTATCTATCTATCTATCTATCCATCCATCCATCCATCCATCCATCTATCCATCCAACCAACCAACCATCCATCCATCCATCCATCCATCCATCCATCCATCCATCCATCCATCTATCTATCTATCTATCTATCTATCTGTCTGTCTGTCTGTCTGTCTGTCTGTCTGTCTGTCTGTCTACCTGCCTACCTGCCTACCTATATATAGTCTTTTCTCTGCTTGTGCGTTGCAGGATTGAATGCAATCGATTTTCGGTTTATTGCACGTCTGGTCATTTGATATGTAGTAATACTCTCTCGTGTTAGAACGTTGTTAACTCATTCAATCCACGTTCTTCTTTGTCTTCCTCTGTATATTGCCGTTTCCATTTTCCTGTTGTATTGCTGTTATCGCTGTCCAATAATGGTTCATTCTTATTAGGAGGCCGAACCATCCCAGTCTCTGTTTTTTAATACATTTGACCACTGATGTTGTTCCAACAGTTCTTGTAATCTCATTTCTCACATGATCTCTTATTGTTCTTTTTGATTCTTGTCTTAGACATCTAATTTCATAAATGATAGTGTACCATTTTGTAATTCTTATTTTTCAGTGTATTTGTGATGTATTTCGATGCTAATATTTCCCTCATATCAGTAAAAGTGTTTTTAACCCTTTCTATTCTCCTTTTATCTTGTTTCATAGCTACCAACATTTATGTTTATGTGTTCAAGAGAAAGGTGTGGAAAGGTCAAAATAATGGACTACTTGTAGATTTCCTACAGGTATATTTCCTACAGGTAATCTGCCCCAAATGTAGCCCAATCCTCAATATTGTTCTCTCAAGCCATACGTTTTAAGTCTCACTGGTTCTCTGCTTCTTTCCAAATATACAGAAACTGACTTGACTGTTTAAGCTTCTTGAGAAGACAACTTTGTTATTGTCGTCATTGTTGGTGAGGCATATTGGCACATGCATTGGCGTATTGGTGAGGGTGCAGGTATATTGGTGGGGCTGAGGTACATGCAGACATATTGGTGGTACATGCAGGCATTTTGGTGAGAAGAAGAATAAGTAGGATAATAGACCAACCAATGAATAAAATACAAATTCGTCTTCGCTCTCAAACTCTTAGCAAGCGGGATATAGTGCGAATTCAAAGGGACAGAATGTGTTCTTATGATTATCTGAGATAATGCAGATATAGCATTTCTATCGGATACATCTAATTTCAGTATAGCTGTTTATTAGCATATCGCCAAGTATAAGGCAACATACGGCAACACAGAACATTTTAAATCGCCTCCTTCGGCATACCCTATTGCTACTAGGTAGGTAGATAGTTAATGAGTTTGCCTCTTTTGGAGAGGCGTGCCCCTTTCAACCAGCAGACAACAAAGTCCCATTAGGTTATATCAGGACACACTACCATAAAATATTACAGGTAACAAAGACCCCAATCTTTATTTTGTGTGTATTAATATTGCTATTCTTTGTTTCTAGTTTGGACCATGGCAACATGCGAATGCAGTAGAAATTCATGTGAAATATAATTCTGTCAAGTTACAGTTTGGTAGGGAATGTTCACACACACCTACTGTAGATATTGTTCAAGTAACAGTTTGGTAATTTTAATTTTGTAGATTTCCAGAAGGCTTTCGATAGTCTTCACAGACTATTTCTCTGGAAAATTCTTACGCTTTACGGCATCCCGACGAAATACATCAATATCATAAAAGCTTTTTTACTCCGATACTGTTTGCTGTGTAAGAGCAGAAAGTGGCTTTTCCAGCTGGTTCCCAGTAACAACGGAAGTAAAACAAGGATGTGTTTTGTCCCCAGTACTGTTTTGCATCGCGATTGACTGGGTGATGAGGAAATGCACAGACCAAAAACAACTAGGAATCATATTGGTTGGTTGGTTGGTTGGTTGGTTGCTGATCCAGCGGTCCATGGGCTCATGCCCTTTGACCCAATGTCATTGTGTGATATATGCATGTGTTTCTTACTGGCATTATATTGCTGGGGAGTCTGTGGATTTTCGTCCCACCCCGGGCAAGAGCCAGAGAAAAACTATCACACTACTAGGAAGGAAGGTTTCAACCTATGAACTGCTCCGAGCCACTGCAGCCAAGATAGGTTTCACTGTGCTCATTCCCCGCCACCAATTGACTACTGGTTATGCCGAACTTCTCTATTGCTCCAGGCATGCAACCAAATGTTCAAGTCAAAAGGATCGTCACGTCCTGACTCAGTGGGCCTCTATGATGGACCTCAGCCATAGGAAAAACAGTGCTGTCAGTTTCCTCCTCCCAATCTCTAGCTCTCTCCCAACCACAGAGGGTGCATACATAAACAAATAAAGAAAAAGAATACAACATGGCATAAAATACATTGTAACAAAAAATTAAAAGTATGAGAGGCATAATTGTATAGATGACATGCCATGAAGCTTCTATAATAGATAACCTCAATATAACGGCATGTCATCTACTTAGGTTTTTCTGTTGCATGGGTGGTTTGTCTAATGGGCCATTGGTGAGACCCACAGACGCAAACCATGCGTGAATCAAATTGGTAAACAACAATTGGAAAATCATGAACTTTACCGGCCTGACGTAATCAATTAAACTAGAGGATAATATACTAGACAAGGTTTCAAATTTTGTATATTTGAGAAGCAAGATAACAACAGACAGGGATACCAACTAAGAAATCAAGACTCGAATCGCTCTCGCCTCCAATACCTTTAACAAACTCTTAAACATCTGGAGATCGAAGATATCAAGTAAAAACATCAAACTGCGACTATTCAATGCAAGTGTGATTCCATTATTGACATATAGATGTGAAAGTTGGAAAACTACCGCAATAATGAACAAGAAGTTAGTTGCCATCGAGAATAGATGCCTCAGAAAAATCACAAATACTAATTGGAAAGACTTCAAATCAAACGACATACTAAGAGAGGATACAAAACAAATATACGTGACGAACATCATCAGGAAACGCCGCTGGACATACATCGGCCACGCACTTAGAATGAAGGAAGACAGAATCCCACGACAAGCCTTCATGTGGACACTAGACGGGTAAAGAAAACGGGGAAGACCACAAACAGCAATAAGAAGAAACTTTATGAATGAATTAAAATCAACAGGCATAAATGCACAAGGCCTGCAATCCCTAGCAACTGACCGATAGGCATGGAGAACTATGACATGCGCCCTATGTGACAAACTTGGCAAAAGAGGAACTGACTGACTGAATTTTCACACAAACCTACTGTAGATATTGTTCAAGTAACAGTTTGGTAGGGAATGTTCACAGAGACCTACTGTAGATATTGTTCAAGAGCTTAAGAATCATAACAGCAAACGCAGAGAAAGACAATTCAGTTTGCCGGAAAGACCGAACTCTGATATGTTATCGATCAGCAGCCGCTGGGTTTTGTCGATGATATTCGGTCAACTGTATGTCGGAAAAACCGCAAAGATCAGTTTCCGACAATCAGTCGATGGTGGATCGGCAACACCTTACTCTGGCAGTATCCAATTTGTAGAAGTTGGACGAACCCGTATTTGTTGGGCAAACTCTGATTAGTTTAAGGCGAGCAGAAGTAGACTGTACCGGCATGACTCGGATACCTGTTTTCGAAAAACAGCTGACTGTTGTTAACACATAGTCCCGACTAGTTTCCAGCAACAGACGTTGTGTACCAGCAATACTAGATCGGTTTTCGATCAGTAGGTGCTGAGTCGACCGGCAGAGCCCGACTTATCAGTTTTCGACCTGCTTACGTGGGTGGACTAGCAATACCGACCCTTCGGTTTCTATAAGAGGTCCAGTGACCCAGGGGACATGCAGACGTAATAATGACTTATTCTCAATATTCACTATTCCACGAGTTATATAACTCTTAGCTTGATACGGGTGGCTGCTTTCATATCTTGTCACTGTCATAATTATGTGCTCTACAAACCAATATGCTCAGCCGAATCCCTTGTTAGATATACGGTTATGTGAACTCATCGAATAATTCTTCAAAAGTGACGCTATTTAGCTGTTCCCGTGTTTTTTATTAGCTGTAGACACAAAGTATACATACAGTCATCAATGAAAATTTCAGAAAAAGCGTCACTTTGAAGCGTCACCAATGAATCCACATGAATGTGTAATTGAAGAGGGACTCCACCAACCTGTTTATAATAGATGTCCTAACAGTTCAATGTAAAAACATGATATCTATGGAAGTCCATTTTAACAAACACTCATACCATATACAAAAACTCATACCACATACAAACAAGTACAAATATTCATACAACATGCAAACTAGTACAAACATTCATACCATATACAAACACTCATACCATATACAAACATGTACTAACACCCATACCATACACAAACATGTACAAACACTCATCATACCATATACAAACGCGTACAAACATTCATACCACGTACTAACATGTTCAAACACTCATACCATATACAAACATGTACTAATACCCATACTATACACAAACCTGTACAAACACCCATACCATACACAAACATGTACAAACACTCATACCATATACAAACATGTAGAAACACTCATACCATATACAAACAGGTACAAACACGCATACCATATACAAGCATGTACAAACACCCATACCATATACACACATGTACAAACACTCATACCATATACACACATGTACAAACACTCATACCATATACAAACATGTACAAACACTTATACTATATACAAACATGTACAGGTACCCATACCATATACAAACATGTAAAGGTAAAGGTATATCTAATGACAGCAACCTGCCGTCGGGGATGAAGATAACTCTTCATTTACTAAGCTGCAGCAACTATTAGGTGGAGTAGCCAGTTCCCTTCCTTGCTGTACAAATACTATCTCTCGTATGCAATCAAACACATCATCGAGGAAACCTCCCCCATTCCACAAAAAGATACAAAAACTCAATTAAGCATAATTTCTTAGGATCGAATAAAACAAAGACGAATGTTTATTGTTTAATTTCAAACAAGTACAGTTGTTATTTTCCATTGTTATGTTAAACATTGATGACTACACTTTCTGTAGAGCGTGTATGTTGTTTTGTTTGTTCGTAGATTAAGCTTATACTGCTGAGGCACGCCACTTTCAACCTAAAACCGGAGCATATTTTAGGTGTATCATGGAGTCTTCTTCGTCTTCATCTGCGTTCATTATTCAACTCCTGCAGATTAGCATGATACAGTTCAGATAAAGGAATGCGTTGTGTCGTGTTTACAGCTTTGCTGCAATATCTACGCCTTTCGACCTGACACATCCGACCTCAGTATGACCTCTGTGTCACTTTGACCCTGTATAGGATATGAAACTACACCCATAGCCTCCTTAGTCGTATCTTTACGACATGCATGGGAGGTAAACAATATTGCTATTCTTCGCTCCCTTTTAGGGCTACAGCAACACTTGTGCGTATAATGACGTGTGGACCTTTATATTAATTTGGCTTTATATTCTGAAACAAAATAAAGTTATAAGTCGTGTAATTATTGCATAAGGACAAGCATTATGCCAGGGGTTTTTGGTGTAAGGTCCTCTGTGCAAGGACATCCATTGTGCCAGGAGTCTTTATTGTACGAGCATGTGTGCAAGTGTCTGTTTTGAGTATTTAGGAAGCCAGCAAACAAGTGGGACAATCCCTCCCACAGAAGAAAATCGAGAAAATTGAAAAGTCAGGTTCATTTCAAATGCTAAGATCTAGTATTGTGCTGGTTTACATACATATGTCATTATGTGCTATAAGGTTAGCGTTTATCTTGTATAACAATATAAAACGATATAGCATATTATCTATTGATATACATTAAAACAGATCGATGTTGTTTCCTCCGTTAATCACTTTCAGCTGTCTGCATTCTTTCTTCCATTTCATTCTTCTGTTCTGGAACCAAATCTTGATCTGTCGTTCTGACAGACACAGTGTATGTGCGATTTCAATTCTTCTACGCCGAGTCAAGTAGCGGTTGTAGTGGAATTCTTTCTCTAATTCCAGTGTTTGGTACCTGGTGTACGTCTGCCGTCCTCTCTTGTGGGTGGGACCTGTAACGAAATTAAAGCAAATAATTGATATGTCGCAGCACCTGGTGTAAAGACAGTGGCATGCTAGTATCATCGTTCAACATATATTCTTCTTTAATATATATATATATATATATATATATATATATATATATATATATATATATATATATATATATATATATATATATATATATATATATATATATATATATATATATATATATATACATATATATACATATAGTGTTATCTTCTTCAATATTTATTCTCAAACTCCTATTTAATCTCTTTTATATCAGGACAATGGTTCTAAAACTCATACTTAATCTCTCTTATTGCAGAAAAGTAGTTCTCAAACTGCTACTTGATCTCTCTTATAGCACGACGGTGGTTGTCAAATTTCTAATTCATCGCTCTTGTATCAGGACAGTGGTTCTCAAACTCATACTTGATCTCTCTTATCGCATGTTCTATTGGTTTAAGGTTCTCAAGCTTCTACTTGATATATTTTATAACAGGACAGTGGTTCTCAAACTACTACTTATCTCTATTATAACTGGGCAGTGGCTCTCATAGGAACTTATAGGATGGAAGTTTAAGCTCTCCCGCCTCCACAGCCAAACCCACATAATCGAATCCTATGACATGCATGACAAGTCATAGTGTTTTTATTCTTTGCTCCTCTTTCCGAACACAGAAAAAAGCGAGCACAGAACATAACATGAAGATACGGGCATAGAACATCACAGAAAGAGGAGGACACATAAAATTATAGATAAAAAATGTATCTCAGAAAAAAAACAGAAATACAGTTACAACTACTAAGAAACTATATTTTTCCAGTGGCAACATATGGTTGTGAGACTTAGACAATGGCATCCGCAATGAAAACTAAAATATCATCATTTTAAATGAAATGATACAAATTGGTATCATATCCTATTCAGGACGTAGCTATCAACCCAGCATTTGCTGGCTGTGGTGATTTTCTAGGCAATATAAATACGTTCAGTATTTTGCCATTGCTTTCTGAACGGTCCGGATGCACAATTGCCTGTGGCGGGGATTGAACTCGGTACCTTGGCCGTCACAGATGTGCTCTATACTACTTCGCCACAGAGCCGGTAATGAAAGGTTATAAGAATATAATAGACAGAAATCCAACACAGAAGTCCACAAAGTTTCGAACATACAAGAAGACTGATCTCTAAAAACTATCAAAGGGCACAAGAAGCTAACATATTTGGGATATATAAAAGGACATCATCAACAATGACATATATTCTTTCCAGAATGTGCTCTACCTTATGGATTATTGAACACTCCACGATTCTGGACTAGTTGTCCTGCCACAGCTAGAGACATGTTCAAACATTCTGATATATCACTGCACAATCGTCGTCTTGGGAGCCCTGTTGCCGTAACTCTGCCTTTAGCTATTAATTTTTCTATGATATTATGTCGCTCTATATCACCACAAAAAAAAAACCAAAAGAAAACAACACATAACTTTATTGTTAATATGTTGTTAAGGAGCCAGCCCTCTTCAACGTTTATTGTAACACTTCTTGATTTGTGTTTTTAGCAATTGTCTATTGTCTTTCCCCAGGTGAAGGATTGTTGATCGCATTCACACTTGCCGTTATGTGTAGTGGAGGGAGCCTAAGCTGTCGTTCCAAGGCCAGATGTGTCGCCAAGGTTGCATTTAGTCCATTTTGTTCAATTCTATCTTGATGTTTTCTATCCACCGTGTTCTTGGTTTACCTTTGGCCTTACGCCCGGATATTCTTGTGTTATATGCTCTTATTGGTATTTGGTTTGGCTTCATTCTCATAAGGTGACCAAACCATTTTACTTGCTGTCTCTCAATACGTTCAATACATGATATTATACCAACTCTTTTCCTAATTTCTTCATTTCTTATTTTATCTAGTTTGGTAACCATTGCAGCTTTTCTCAGACACTTCATTTCACATGTGACGATTTTTCTTTGCTGCGAAGTTGTTAAAGACCATGTTTGACATTGATAGAACAGTGTTGATATAAAAATTGTAGATATTATTTCTTTTTTTTAATTTCCATCTTGATTTTTGGTGTTTTTAGCTATCCATGGTATATGTACATTTTTCTGTAGCATCTCATTTCGACAGCAGCTATTCTTTGTGTTACTATTTTATTTATTTTCCATACCTCACAACCATATATTGTCAATATGTATGTTCTCATTATACATAGTTTGTATATGAACATTGGGTTAGAAAGATTATTTACGTAGTATAAAATTCGAGGCACGAGGACAAGTGGCAGGCCAAGACTACGATGAACACATGATATCGTAGACCGCATGAATATTCTTTCTTCTTCTTCTTCTTCTTCTTCGGCGATCATGACTCAGTCAGGTTGGTACTCCGGAATCTATAGGCTGCTGTCTATTTTAGAATTTCCACTGTGTCATACAGTTTCTCTTCGAGGATGATTGGAGTGGGACATGTTTTGTTTTTCAAGTCTGCATGCTGGGGACATTCTTGTAAGATATGATCTGCTGATATAATATTCGCAAGGCTGCAATGGCAAAGTCCAGTAGTTGTTCCTATTTTGAATTTGTTGTGCAAGACCGCATGAATATGACTTCTGAAGAGAATGGACAATTTGCACTAACTGGAAAGCATTTACAGCGTCTCGTGATATAAGGGACGTAATAGTTTGTATATTTTATTCATAATATCGTTATTACTCCCCTTTGACCATAATTATAAACGTTAATGGAGACCGTATCACTTGTATATACAGGCCTTCTAGCTGAATTAATTTGGATCCCGTTTGTTACATTTTTGATTAATATTGGACTTTTAATTGATAGTAATTTACATACTTGTAGTCGCATGTCAAAGAAGCCAAGGCAATCCAATAGATTTCACGCAAATCGGAGATTGGTTCATGTTTACGTTATAGCGAACATGTCTCCTTTTAATGACGGTCACGATGTAAACTGTTTTGTAGTGTTATTCTTTATTACTACCATTACTATTTATGTCTTGCTATAACCAAGCACATTCTGATCAATGAGCCTAATCACTGACTTATCTATATGTAAATATTCTCTTCTTCTGTGTTGGTTCTCAAACTCCTCCAGATGAGCAGGATATAGTCCAGAGAACGGGATGGTTTGTGTTCATATATCGATTTCTGGAGGCTGTGGTGGCTGGATTACTAGAACTGGGACTTCCACTATTTGTTGATGGTTGTAAAGCTGTGATATAAACAAACTGGACTAACATCTGTGGTTGAAAATTAACGTACCTCAATACACGAGGTACATTTTTTACTTAACTAAAAGTGTGCTTTTTGATATACAGCTTGGCTGCGATATCTGCGCCGTTCATCTTGAAAAGCTCGAGTTCATTGTAGCATCTGGGCTACTTGATTATTTTTTTTAAAAAGACCGCCTAACCTGCTAGGATCGTAGGGGTGCAACATTAGGGACAACAGCACAAGACACACCTGTCTTCAGCCATTCGGACGAATGCATAAAAATTAATGCATAGACCATTTCGTGATGTTGTTAATCCATGCTTTTATTTTTTTCCGTTTTTCTCCTTCTACCCTCGATTTTTCCATGCAAAATAATTTTAGAAAGTGAGGGCTATCATGTTACATGTACATGTGATACAAATTTACGTCGTTTCACCCCTGTCAGAAGTTGTACTTGGTAACCTGCAAGTTGTGTTTTTTTTGTTGCTGCATATACTTGTTTTGCGTTCTATATAACTATATTTTACCAAAAGTCTGTAGCACTCATATTCGAAAACAAGAATCATTGTTTTTTTGTCTGCATTGTGTGTCCATCTTCCACGTCCGTATAAAAGAATACCTATCACTAGCGGTATGCATCGGGTAACCTTTGCTGTAATACTGATTTTACTGTCCCAGATCATATTCAGTCTTGGCAGTTACATGAGGTTTGTTTTAACCCTCAATGGGATGGGTATGTCAGCGACACCACTAAAACGTCATTATATGTCCCTTATGCCGTGCAATGCAGATTATAGTGTTGCTGTTCGCAATTCCCACTTCGGGCTAGGAAACATATAGGTGTAACACGCTCCAATCCTTTTATTTGGACGTTCAAAATAGCCATCTATCTAACGCATCACAAAACTGTATTATATATGATTATATATTATATATACTGTATTAAATATATTATATATGGTATATTATATATACCATGAGATAGTTGTCGGGGACACATGAGTGGTAAAGTATAACTGCACTGTGTCCTGCCATGCATGTTGCAAGAGGCGTTCAAGAATGTGTCTAGAAAGGGAGCGGGAAGGGGAGGGAAGGGGGGGGGGTTGTATTTCGTTAACTTATTCCATAGGTCAAAATGATCCAAAAACCATTTTTATGAAACAGAACGCAACAGATGATGACGAAAAAAACAAAACTCTGCAGCTGTCAGCAGGTACATGGCATTGATAACCCATAGCATTTGTGATAGAAACATAGGTTCTTATCGCTTGTGAAACCGAGGTAAAGTCAGACTCATGTAAGGTTGTCTCGAAGGCTTAATTGTGTAAGGAAGGATTATGGATGCCTCCTCACTGGGACAGGCGGTGGGGGATTCCAGTGCGCTAGTATTCCAGTATTATCACGCCTATCTGGAACACAACACGCAACTTCTGGGACAACTATCTCATCATTATTTTGTCAGATTTGCTGTTGACCTTTTTTTTTGCAGTGATATGAGATCTAGTATTCCCCGTAAACCTAGGAATCAGCCATAAAAAAGACAATTTGACTTTTTTATAGAGAACAAACGAAATTGACATAAAAAATGACAATAGTAATTTTTCAAAGGTGACAGATTGTCATCTTATATCCTAAATTTCCAAAGTCGTATCCTACGACACGCATGGAAAGAAGACAGTGGTCCTATTCTTTTCTCCCTCAATTAGAAGTCCATATTCCGGTGGGTACACGTGGAAAAGTTGTAAATATAGCAATAAACGGCATCCGTCTCGGAACGTCAACTTACTGACGTCTTGGGACTGCAACTTAGGTCTCGAGGTTATAACTTACGTCTCGGGACTACAACTTACGTCTCGGTACTACAACTTACGTCTCGGGACTACAACTTACGTCTCGGTACTACAACTTACGTCTCGGGACTACAACTTACGTCTCGGTACTACAACTTACGTCTCGGGACTACAACTTACGAGCAGAAGTTTATGAATTAAGCCAGAATTAGAACTGTGTTCTAACAATGGTTAACAGTTTTCTATACTTTTTCCTGCATAACATCAAGTTTCTACAGCTTGACATTTATAGATGATGATGTTTCTGGAAATATTCTTCTTGATTCTATCTATCCCTACGAATAGTGATCATCACACAATATACCTATTTAGAGTTTTAAATATTTATGTCCTGTTGTTCCACCCTTATGTTCCCCACTTATGTTCCCCACTTAAGGGTTAAATAATTCATGTCGTTTTGTTCCCCGCTTATGTTTTCAACTTACGGATTAAATATTTCATGTCCTGTGGTTCCTCAGTAATTTTCCCCGCTTAGGGGTTACATATGTCATGTCCTATTGTTCTCCACTTATGTTCCCCACTTATGTTCCCCACTTATTTCCCCCACTTATGTTCCCCACTTATTTTCCCCACTTATGTTCCCCACTTATGTTCCCCACTTATTTCCCCCACTTATTTTTCCCACTTATGTTCTCCACTTATGTTCCCCACTTATGTTCCCCACTTATGTTCTCCACTTATGTTCCCCACTTATTTTCCCCACTTATGTTCCCCACTTATTTCCCCACTTATGTTCCCCACTTATTTCTCCCACTTATGTTCCCCACTTATGTTCCACACTTATGTTCCCCACTTATTTCCTCCACTTATTTTCACCACTTATTTCCCCCACTTATTTTTCCCACTTATTTTCCCCACTTATGTTCTCCACTTATGTTCTCCACTTATGTTCTCCACTTATGTTCTCCACTTATGTTCCCCACTTATGTTCCCCACTTATTTCCCCCACTTATGTTCCCCACTTATTTTCCCCACTTATGTTCCCCACTTATTTCCCCACTTATGTTCCCCACTTATTTCCCCCACTTATTTTTCCCACTTATTTCCCCCACTTATGTTCTCCACTTATGTTCCCCACTTATGTTCCCCACTTATGTTCCCCACTTATGTTCTCCACTTATGTTCCCCACTTATGTTCTCCACTTATGTTCCCCACTTATGTTCTCCACTTATGTTCCCCACTTATGTTCTCCACTTATGTTCTCCACTTATGTTCCCCACTTATGTTCTCCACTTATGTTCCCTACTTATGTTCTCCACTTATGTTCCCCACTTATGTTCCCCACTTATGGGTTACATGTATACCCTGTTTCAAAATCTTAATTGTATTTTCTTGTATCTTATACGTACGTTCTCAAACTCCTGCAAATTATGAGGATGAAGTCCGGAGAATGGTATGCGTTATGCTATGGTATACAGCTCAGCTGCTCTGTTTGAGCATTATAACCTGACACATCCGACTTCAGCATGGTTTTCGGGTCAGTTTAATCCTATATGAGATGCGACAGCTAACTCCTCAAAACTTCCTTAATTGCATCTTACGACATGCATGGAAGATAAGCGGTGTAATCTAATCTTTACTCCTCTTTCACGCACTGAGACACACTGATGTCTTCTAGTATGATTATAATACATACTACATAATACGTACTACATAATACATACTACATAATACATACTACATAATACAAACTACAAAATAAATTCTAAAAACAATACATACTACATAATACATAATAATACATACTCCATACCCCATACTACATACTCCATAATACATACTACATAATACATACTACATAATACATACTACATTCTACATAATAATACATACTCCATACTACATACTACATAATACATACTACATACTACATAATACATACTACATAATACACACTAAATATTACAAACTACATAATACAAACTACATAATACATACTATATAATAGATACTACATAATAGATAGTACATAATACATAATACATATCACACTACATGTTACATAATAAGTAATTCAAACTACATAATACATACTGCATAATACATATTACATAATACATAATAATACATACTCCATACTCCATACTACATATTACATACTACATAATACATACTACATAATACATACTCCATAATAGATACTACATAATACATAATACATAATACATAATACATATCACACTACATATTACATACTACATAATACATACTATATTCTACATAATAGATGACGAAGAGATGCAGGCCAGTAGAAATGGCAACTTTATCCATATGTAACACTACTATGTAGTGGGAGATACCAGATCTTTGTCCATATGTAACACTACTATGTAGTGGGAGATACCAGGTCTTTGTCCATATGTAACACTACTATGTAGTGGGAGATACCAGATCTTTGTCCATATGTAACACTACTATGTAGTGGGAGATACCAGATCTTTGTCCATATGTAACACTACTATGTAGCGGGAGATACCAGGTCTTTGTCCATATGTAACACTACTATGTAGTGGGAGATACCAGGTCTTTGTCCATATGTAACACTACTATGTAGTGGGAGATACCAGATCTTTGTCCAAATGTAACACTACTATGTAGCGGGAGATACCAGGTCTTTGTCCATATGTAACACTACTATGTAGTGGGAGATACCAGGTCTTTGTCCATATGTAACACTACTATGTAGTGGGAGATACCAGGTCTTTGTCCATATGTAACACTACTATGTAGTGGGAGATACCAGGTCTTTGTCCATATGTAACACTACTATGTAGTGGGAGATACCAGGTCTTTGTCCATATGTAACACTACTATGTAGTGGGAGATACCAGGTCTTTGTCCATATGTAACACTACTATGTACTATGTAGCGGGAGATACAATATCTTTTTCCATATGTAACACTACTATGTTGTGGGAGATACCAGATCTTTGTCCAAATGTAACACTACTATGTAGTGGGAGATACCAGGTCTTTGTCCATATGTAACACTACTATGTAGTGGGAGATACCAGGTCTTTGTCCATATGTAACACTACTATGTAGTGGGAGATACCAGGTCTTTGTCCATATGTAACACTACTATGTAGCGGGAGATACCAGGTCTTTGTCCATATGTAACACTACTATGTAGCGGGAGATACCAGGTCTTTGTCCATATGTAACACTACTATGTAGTGGGAGATACCAGATCTTTGTCCAAATGTAACACTACTATGTAGCGGGAGATACCAGGTCTTTGTCCATATGTAACACTACTATGTAGTGGGAGATACCAGGTCTTTGTCCATATGTAACACTACTATGTAGTGGGAGATACCAGGTCTTTGTCCATATGTAACACTACTATGTAGTGGGAGATACCAGGTCTTTGTCCATATGTAACACTACTATGTAGTGGGAGATACCAGGTCTTTGTCCATATGTAACACTACTATGTAGTGGGAGATACCAGGTCTTTGTCCATATGTAACACTACTATGTACTATGTAGCGGGAGATACAATATCTTTTTCCATATGTAACACTACTATGTTGTGGGAGATACCAGATCTTTGTCCAAATGTAACACTACTATGTAGTGGGAGATACCAGGTCTTTGTCCATATGTAACACTACTATGTAGTGGGAGATACCAGATATTTGTCCATATGTAACACTACTATGTACTATGTAGCGGGAGATACAATATCTTTTTCCATATGTAACACTACTATGTTGTGGGAGATACCAGATCTTTGTCCAAATGTAACACTACTATGTAGTGGGAGATAACAGGTCTTTGTCCATATGTAACACTACTATGTAGTGGGAGATACCAGATATTTGTCCATATGTAACACTACTATGTACTATGTAGCGGGAGATACAATATCTTTTTCCATATGTAACACTACTATGTTGTGGGAGATACCATGTCTTTGTCCATATGTATCACTACTATGTAGCGGGAGATACCAGATCTTTGTCCATATGTAACACTACTATGTAGCGGGAGATACCAGATCTTTGTCCATATGTAGCACTACTATGTAGTGGGAAATACCAGATATTTGTCCATATGTAACACTACTATGTACTATGTAGCGGGAGATACAATATCTTTTTCCATATGTAACACTACTATGTTGTGGGAGATACCAGATCTTTGTCCATATGTATCACTACTATGTAGCGGGAGATACCAGATATTTGTCCATATGTAACACTACTATGTACTATGTAGCGGGAGATACAATATCTTTTTCCATATGTAACACTACTATGTTGTGGGAGATACCAGATCTTTGTCCAAATGTAACACTACTATGTAGTGGGAGATACCAGGTCTTTGTCCATATGTAACACTACTATGTAGTGGGAGATACCAGATATTTGTCCATATGTAACACTACTATGTAGTGGGAGATACCAGATACCATTGCTGCTAATGGGTCTGCAAAAGCCAATATAATGAAAATGAACTAGTTACAACAAACGTATATGCTACACTTCTTGCAGGACAGCAATTCTGGGATATACCACGTCATTGGTATTCCTCTCTTCGTTTTTACCAGTGCTTTTACCAACTTCATTGAACCGCGAACATCTGTAACAATATCTCTACAATAGTACGTCAGTCGTAATACATACATAACTTGTTCTCTTACACGCTGCTCACCAAGATCACAGCAACTACGGCCCCGAAGGATTGCCCTTATTAATGCTAACTATCGGCATATCCACAGACGTCAATCATATTTCAGTTGCTCGTCTGAGCATTGGTCAATTACGTCTGCTCCGAGATAGACATTAAATGGGGAACCCATTCTAATTTGTAACGATGACCCTATGTGGAAGATTTCCAATATATCCATAAATAAGAAATCTGTATCAACTTTCTATCGTTACCTTTTGGTTAGTTACTTACTATTAAGTTAAGTTTCTCTTTTTTTTCACGCGGTACTTAGTCTGCGTTAAGCATAGGCGTGATTGGAGCACTCTTCAATCTCTAATATATTATAATTATTTACAGTGTGGTCGCCATCACAAATGTGCTTTCCCTTTCAAAAAAGTTTAGAGCTAATTAAAGTATCACATTTAAAATGACTATCTCAACAGCAAGGAGTGTTTCATCACATTAGGCTGTCTAGGCATATAATTTTAGATGAACATTTATAACTGAAAATAACACAGTAAACAGTCTACGAAACTTTCACGTCAAAATATACCACGTGAGGTCATGATAAATGATGGACAGTGAGCTTTACTCAGCTGTGTCCACCATACACAACCATACCACTTTCGGTGGAAGATTGGACACCATCTCGAAGCTTAAAATAAACGTAGTTTCCATACAAATTATCAAATCTCTTGACGTTACAAAAATAAGTTATCTCTTAAATTAAAATAAAATTATAAATACACAAATCCGGGAAATTCAAAATAAGATTCCAGGGATGTAGTAACTGGTGTAACGGAAAGTTGACATACCATATTACGTAAAAGATCATACGCCCTGCTTCGCTCATACGTTGCCGGGACCACAAAAGGGGAGCAAAGAATATCAACACTTTTACCTTCCATGTAAGTCACAAGAGGGGACTAAGTAGGTTATGGGATGGAGTTGGCTGTCCCATCCCATACAGGGGCAGTGACGCAAAGCCATGCTGAAGTAGGATGTATCAGGTCAAAAGGCGCAGATATCGCAGCATTGCTGTAATCCATTAACACAACGCATTCCGTTCTCTTGACTTCATCCTGCTAATCTGCAGGAGTTTGAGAACGAACGCAGAAGAAGAAGAAGGAGATACGCCCTTTTTTACCAAGATATAAAAGCCTACATTATTGAAAATGTCTGTCTTGTTGCAAGCTTTAATTAGAGAGACTACAACAACCAAAAAAACAGACAATTTTCATGGGTTATTTTACCTGATTACGTCCCTTGCACCACAATTCTGTTGAAAGTTATCCTATTTTTAAAAAAGTTATTCTCAAAATCTTGTTCTTATCATTCTGCGCGAGTTACTGAGGGTTTATAAACGTTATCGCTGTAAATCTTAGTTTATTACTCGTGGCTATCTTCCTGTGCAAGCCTTTCTCCTCCCCCCCACCCGTTACCGGTCTGTGGCCCCGAATTTTAACATTATTATCCGGGGATCTGTGGCCCCTACAGGTCTCAGTAGCTCTTATTTAGGCCATATACCTACAATGAGAATCGATAACATAGTTTTTCGTATGAGAGTACATATTAGGTTTTCTAAGGAAAAATGTGGCAACAATGTTATGATATATTTTCTATCGGATGATAGGAAACTTTATTGAAAATATAATATACCAGATCTTCAGCCGCATGTTTTCCATGATCAACGCTATCATTTCCTTGATCATACTACTACTTGTTATACCTTCCTCTGTCATACATTTTCATGTGCATCGTGTTATGTCTCAGTTATTGCTTTTATTATTATTACTGTATTTATTGTTAATAATAATATGGCTATTATTATTATATTATTTCTTATAACTATTATTTACTATTCGTTACAACTATAACTATTATTACTATTATTTATACATATTATTATATGCAGTTATAATTAGTATTATTAATATTGCTATTATTATTATATTGTTACTTATAACTATTATTTACAAGTATTATTATTTATAGTTATAATTATAATTATTACTATTGCTATTATTATTATAGCTATAACTACTATTATTATTACTTCTAACTATTATTTCCTATTCTTTACAACTGTAACTATTATTTACTATTATGTATAAATATTATTACTTATAGTTACAATTATTTGTATTACTATTGCTATTATTATCCTGGCTCTGTGGCGGCGTGGTACAGAGCGTCTGTGACAGCTGAGATACCGCGTTTGAAACCCGTCACATGCAATTGTGCATCCGGATCGGCCAGAAAGCAATGACAAACTACTGTGTTTATATTGCCTAGAAAATCACTACAGCCATGGCTACTTCATGAATAAGATACGCTACCAATTGCTATTATTGTTGTAGTTCTGTTTCTTCTTATTGTTGTTTATATTGTTATTGCTCTATTGGCAGCCGTTTCCTGGATTTTTAGTTCAGGGTGCAAAAAATAGGTTCGCTCTATTCGTTCCAGGCATGTTGCAGGAGGCGACTAAGGGAAGTTGGTGGAATAGGTGATAATCTGTCCATATGAAAGTAAAGTATTGTCACCGAGTCTTCTGTCACTTTGTTACTTTTGTCTTACTTATTCCCCCGCTTTCTTACAGGCTTTCCGTAAGTGTATTAGACTACGAGGGTCGCTTCTGCATAGGCTTGATCTAAGTGTATTAGGCTACGAGAGTCGCTTGCTTACAGGCTTGTCCGTAAGTGTATTAGGCTACGAGAGACAAGCACTACAGACAATCTCCACTACGAAAATCCCAACGTAGCCAGGAGTGAGTACCTCGGGTCAAGTGAGTAGGCCCCTATTGGATATCCGGACGGGAGACCAACAGGCAGTTGACGGTATATTAACTCATCTTCTGACATCTCCTGCAGTTAGGATTGTTTCCAAGCGTATTTGCATTGTCTTTCCATCAACAGGGCCGAGAGGGGGTTAGTGTAAGGCACGTTCTTAATAAAACCTGTTGTGGCAAGCAGTCATGTGTGAAACATAAGGGATATGGGTCTCGGCAATTTAACCAATCTGAAGGTATCTTACTTGATTTGAAATTCTACACGTGCCTCCTTCCTGACCGCCTGCAAGGAAGCAAAAGGATACAGTCGTTATTGTTATTATTGTTATCAGTATAGTTATCAGTGTTGTCATTACCGTCATCATTATTGCTATAATTATTTTTATTATTATTGTTGTCATTACTGTTATTATTGTTAACTGTGTTGCTATTAGTACATCTTGTCTACGTTCTTCTGAAACTTCTGCACATTAGCATGATGGTAGTCCTGAGCACAGAATGCGCTATGTCTTGTGTTTTTTTAAATCCTGCCACTACACACTGCAGCAGTAATGGCCATCGTGGTTTTCTTGATATTGAGGTCACTGCCATTAGATTCTGCATCACTGATGATAGATCCAGGTACGCTCTTGATAATCGTTTTATTTTTTAGTTTGGTACCCTAAAAACCTTTAAACTTAATTCCGACCACTCTATTCTCTATTTCTCGTTCGGTGTGGTCTTTGTCTTTGTTCCGTCATCTTCTTGTTCGTGTCGTTTCCACATTTATTTACGTTTGTCCTGTTCCAATCCTTCCGGCTTCTCGCATCTACATTTCGCTCGGGCATGTTGCGTTAGTGCGTCGAAATAAAAAAGGCGACAAATTCCACAATATGCTCAGCACACAAAGAGCCGTCTCCAGAAAACTCTTCAACCTCTGACGCTGAAAGGCAACAAAGGGTTTCAGCGAATAGATAGATAGACTGTTGTGTGTATTCTTTCACGTGAGCATCCGACAGTGATAGTCTACTTTGCTGCAATATCTGCTTCTTTCGACCGGACATATTCGCCTACTGCGACATGCATGGAGAGTAAATAGTGGTGCTATTCTGTGCTCCCCTTTCGGGCCTGGCAAAAAATTCACGGCTATTATAACTATTATTATTACTATTATTTATTGTTATTATTTAAAGGACAAAATTGTTCAGTGGGTTCTATTTTTTCCCAGTTAGAATAAGATGCTCGTGTATTGCTAGTAACTGACTTCTGATCCATGGATACATACTGGACACTTTCTTACCATATTGACTTCTCATCCATGGATATATAAGAGTTTCTTTATATTGTTCGTCTTCTTTGATTTTGGTTAGTTCATCATCTCCAAAACCTGATGACGATGACTCACGGTCGGTCTCAGTGACATCAACACCAGATGTTGGAGTCGTTGTATTGGTAATCTCACATTCAGTGCTGCTAACAGCTATCTTACTGATGGTGTTGTTTTGAGTGCTGTTGTCTGAAGTTTTATTTGTTGGTAATTTACAGTTGTTTGAAACATTTTTTAAGCCAATTCTATCCTTCAATGGCTTAACTACTTTATCTGTCTCACTTATCAACGGAAAGTCTCTCTTTGTACTTAAGCCATCTTCATTACTGTGGTAGCTTTCTCTAGCTCGACAGTCATTATCATTTTTAACCTCGCCCTGACGGGCATCAATTCGTGCAAGATATTGATCGCCACTTATGATCCGGGCATTGCTTCTAGAAGAATTGATTCGGGTACTACAGTTCTTGCTAGATATTTCAGTCAGGGCTGGATTATAGTAAGACACTCTACCGTGACTGCTCCTGCCACTAACAACGTCATCTCCCGGAACACTCGCCAGTGCTGGTCTTGTGCTAGCGTGAACGTCGTGTTCCACCGCAGCCTTTAATCCGATTCGTTCTAAGTTTGAATTAGCTAGGGGCTCAGGGCGAGGGGAGGTGGCACTGAGGGCCTGAGAGCATTCGCCGGAGCTGTCCGGCTTAGCAAATTTATGGGAGGTAATGTCAAGCCGGGAAGCAGTAAATCTGGAAGCCACGTCAAGTTGGAGGAGGGAGCTCACCGCCCCGTGTTGTTTCTCATTAAGACGGGAAGCTTGGTGAGAACCGACATGGGAGACCATGCTACCACCAAACATTACTTCCCCAAGGGTTGACTGCCCTTTACATTGTTTCTGAGTCACGTGACAGGAAGTGAACGAAGACTTAACCAGTGAATGTGGTTGTTGGTTTTGATGTTGGTGCGGTTGTTGCCGTTGTCTGTCCATAGTATGGATATGACTTTTAGAGAAACTAGATGATGGTGAATGTGCAATTGTTGTTTGGTGTAGATTTGCTGTGGGGAAAGTAGTATTTACATAAGGTGGAAATTTAGGTAAAAGTGGGCTGTAGTTATCTGCTGTCACAGAAAGCGCATTTGATGATGTTGCATAGGACGTAAATAAATCATTTTGGTCGTTACCACCGTTGCAGTGGTACTGATGATGTTGGTAGTTGCGATAACCAAAATTCGAGTGAGTGAATTCTTGCCACTGTTGACGTGACTCGTTGACATAGCCACCATCTGGGATGTCTCGACAAGAGATCATGATCTATGAATGATACTTTATTCTTTGTAAACGCAGAGCTACGTACACTGACTTATAAATGATGCAACCTTCCAAACAAAAATATATAAATACAGGGGTACACTATGAGGCTTAAGTTCATGTGTTGACATCTCAGCACAGGGACACACTATGCGGCTTAAGTTCAAGAGTTGATATCTCAGCACAGGGACACACTATGCGACTTAAGTTCAAGAGTTGATATCTCAGCACAGGGACACACTATGCGACTTAAGTTCAAGAGTTGATATCTCAGCACAGGGACACACTATGAGGCTTAAGTTCAAGAGTTGATATCTCAGCACAGGGACACACTATGCGACTTAAGTTCAAGAGTTGATATCTCAGCACAGGGACACACTATGCGACTTAAGTTCAAGAGTTGATATCTCAGCACAGGGACACACTATGCGACTTAAGTTCAAGAGTTGATATCTCAGCACAGGGACACACTATGAGGCTTAAGTTCAAGAGTTGATATCTCAGCACAGGGACACACTATGCGGCTTAAGTTCAAGAGTTGATATCTCAGCACAGGGACACACTATGAGGCTTAAGTTCATGTGTTGACATCTCAGAAATTCTTGTTTTTATATACTTCGTGTATAAATAATTATTAAACAAGAAGGATTGAAATGTCTCCAAAAAATACACACTTCACATAAATATATTTGCTCTCTACAAGAATGTCTTTAGATCAGGACACACAACTAATAAGTTTTGAACTATGAGGTGCTGGTCTTTATCAGGTGCTGTGCGAACAACATCATTATGGACACAGTAACCAATGTTATGTCCAGATTCTGTGACTTCGAGTGAGTATTTCTGTCGTAGAAGCGTTGAAGATTTCTTTTAAATTATAACTATATGCGTTTGAAACAGCATGAGTGGAAAACAATGGGAAACTACATGACGTAAATGTTGCTTCGAAAATGACTGTAGAGGAAAAAAAACAGCTCGTGATGGTATTCGCGATATATGCCACCAACTTATCCAATGTTATGAAATTTTTGATTTCCCTTGTATTTCCTACTTCGTATTGTTTACTGATGTTTCTTTATGAGCGCTGTTGTTGTATCTTAAAGCTGTTCATCTTACACATGACTGCAGTTTTTTGCAGTTTTGCGGCTTTTGACTGCAGTTTGTTTTGTTTTTTTTTTGTTTTTTTAAATTTTGAAGATTTACTCTGAAATTGAAAGTTTTCTTGCGCTTATTCCAAATTACTTGTTTACTAAATTACCAAATTACTCCAAAGTACATAATTGTTGCTGGTTATACAGATGTCTCAAATTTGTAGCTTGTATCTGCATCATAATGTAGCTTCTATCTGCATCATAATGTAGCTTGTAACTGCATCATAATGTAGCTTCTACCTGCATCATAATGTAGTTTGTACCAAGCTACTTATTTTTTCAACGATATACCAGGTGTTGACTGGACCAAATATATCGAGTTGTTGATTGTTAAGAAGATATGCCAGGCGCTGACTTAATCAAATGTACCGAGTTGTTGATTTTTTTTTTAATGCGCCGGATTGTTGATTTTGTTCAAATTATCAAATTGAAAACAGAACTGACGTATTACTCCGATGCTTTTTCAAGTTGGTCCGTCTCAAATAATTCTCAAAAGATAAATGTACTGTTCCTGTAATGAAAAAAAATGACAATAAGATCATATTTAGAACAAAGCAAATTGTATACAATTACGTACATAATTGAAAATCATTATATTCTATCTATCTATACGCTGTGGCCCTTGTTTGCCGTGCGCCGTCAGGGTGTATATTTGATCTCGACTAAAGTGGTCAATCTATTTCATCTAATAACATCAACCAACGTTAATATACGGTATATATCTAAAATATATGTGTTCATATATTTGAGTGCTTTTATTGAACAATATATTCTCTCTTCGCCATATTATATCTTATTGTTCATGAAATATTTGGTTTGTCACAAGGTATTCTCAATTTTCATGTCTCATGTCTTCTTGCAAACTTGAAGGTATACATTTAAGAAATTTCTGAAAATTTAAAAAGGATTAACGGGAGACATAAAATAGAGTAATTTGGTTTCCGGGCAAGAGCGTAACTGAAACTGCTTCAGCCATGATCTTTACGGACAAGATATATTCCCTCCTCCGTGCAGGTGCAGACCTGGCAGATTTACGACACGGTTGACCACAATCACCAGCACAGATTTTTTGTTGAGTCCAAGGTATGGAGAAAACCAGGATGTTTTCTGGGTAGATTGTTGTTAACTGGCCACTTATCAGATGATGTGATTGTAATGTCATATGTGTAATAATAAATTCATCTTATTTGATACGATGACAATGTCATCAGTTTCGTGCAAAATGACCTGATGATCTAATTACAATGGCATCTGAAAGAACACATTCTTGATAAATTATTTAATGACTGTTTAATATGAAAGACGTCACTCATACTAGTTGATTTGATGAAAATATCATATGGCTGACATTCGAACATGGCTGACTTATGGCTGACCTGATTCGGAACGGATTTCTAAGAACTGGATGTATTGAACACAATTCGTCCCTGGTCTATGCTCGTATCAGGGACCAAAAATTGATCTCACGCATATGCATAGAATATGTAACATAAATCTGTGCTGATAAACCGTCGTTTGCCTCCACAAAATGCAAATTATCAATGAGTCAAGAAAATGCAAATATATGCACTATCCATTGTGCTCATAAGATCTTAACAATCTTTCTGAGAATTCCATTACCATTGAGTTGCATATACAAGAACCGTCAGTGGGAGGAAAGTTTAATTTTAACAAAAATCATCATTTTAGATCCATGCAATCAAATTACTCTGATCAAAATTAGGCAACCTAAATCCATCCATCAATCCATCCATCCAGTCAGTCATCCTTCCATAACCTGCCAGAGTGTAGGGGTGCTATATTGGATGTGTCAACACAAAGAATCATCTAGATATTTCTATCCTCAGCATTGAGGATGAGTGTGAGAAAAACCTTACCTCTCCAGTCTTTGATAGTGTTTGTCCATGATTTCCTTTTCTCTTTACTGCTCTATCTTCAGCTCTACTTTGCATTACAGCTTTTGACAGGGAATCGTGTCTTTGTAGTATTTCTATGTTATATGTATTTCTATGTATTGCTATGTATTTTTATGATTGCTTTGCTGGTATCTTCTTCTCCGTTCGCTCTCTGTTAATAAGCACGAAAGTTTCTGCTTGTTTGATTGCGTTAGTTCTTTTTCATCACTTCATCCATACATTCATCATCTATCACTTCATTATCCATTATCTTTTCATTATCTTTTATCTACATCCATTATCTTTCATGTGCATGTGCTTTTTCTGCCAGATCACAAGGAAGAACAATAAATGAAGCAAGTGGAGCATTTTCCGCAACAACAAATAGTCTAACATTGGTAGTAGTAGCCGTAACGCAGGCACTCAACTGGCTAGAATCGCATGCCTATTACCATGCGTACATACTAAGTGACTCAATGAATATGATTTAAAAGGTCAAAACAGATATGTACGTACGGGATGGATGAAGTCATTAGAGGGTGCTAAAATTCCGGCCTCAGCGAATCATCACGCGTATCTTTGTCCTCGGGTGTGGAGGGAAACGAACTGGCTGACCAATTATCTAGCCTCACCACCATAAAAGATGCTCATCCTATGGACCATTGCTCTTCGTGATTCCGCACCATCATACGAATTTAAGATAAATGAGCATCAGTCAATATCACAATACGCGAATTGGGGACGAGGATAGCCGTACAGAACACAATGATTTCAAACAGTGCAGTGAAACAACATAGAACCGGAACCATCAGCCGTTATACCTTAAGAGATTTAATGAAGCAATCTGAGCAGCCATGGACATGTCCTGTGTGCGACGTGTATAATCAACAAACTAATATCTGATATTTAATCCATTCTCCCTCACATCATCCATATATAAATCCTCTCTGACTTCATCCATACATTCATTCTCTCTCACTATCCATGTATCCATCATCACACACTTCATCCACATATCAATTCTCCCTCACTTCATCAACCCCTCACACTTCTATCCAACATACATCATCCTTACATTTCGTTCATAAATACACCCCCCTCTCCATACATCGCTGATACATCCATCCCCTCACACTTCGTTAATACATCCATCCGTCTTACACTTTGTCCCTACATCCCTCCCTTCATACTTTGTCCCTACATTCATTTCTTCATACGTCGTCCCTACATTCTAAATCCATCCATACATCCATCGATCGATCTGTCTGTCTGTCTGTTTATCTATACTGTGGCCCTTGCTTGCCTTGCGGCGTTAGGGGTAGAAGAGTTCTCTAGAGATAGCCTTCTTGTGTGCTGTTTGTAAGCTTGTACATGTGGCGTCTTTGATTTCTGTGATCCAACTTTTACATGGTCTGCCTCTGGCTTTATAGCCGTGATGTCTATGTGTCATGGCCATCTGTGGTATGCTGTCTTTTGGTAGTCTGGAAGCTTGTGAAAAACACTTGATCTGTTATATTTTGATGTGTTCCAATATTGGTACTGTTTTGGTTATCTGTCAGATTTTATCGTTTCTAATTCTATCTCTTAATGATACTCCAAGAATTCGTCGTAGGAATGTCATTTCTGTTGTCACTATTTTTCTTTTGTCTTGTGCTGTCATTGTCCAGGTTTGGCACTGGTTGCACAATGATGGGATAATAATAGTCTTGTATAATGCAACTTTAGTGTCTATGTTTACATTTTTGTTATTGAAAATACGTGTCATCTGTCCTAGTATCTGGTATGTTTTGTTGCATCTATTTTGTATCTCTTTGCTGTTTTTCCTTTCACTCGATATAATGCTTCCTAAGTAAACCGAAGTAAAGGTTATTTCATAGACACAAAATACCACACCTTGCAAGATCAAAGTGAATGATATCGTATTAAAACAGGTCAACCAATTCAAATATTTAGGTATAACGATTACAGCAGATGGAAGAAGTTCAACAGAAATAAGAAGCACAATAGCACAGCCAAAAACAACATTCAGAAAAATGAAAAAAATATTGTGTAATATAACCTAGTCATTAGAGGTGCGAAAGAGAGTTATGCATGCTATATAACTCCTATACTAACACATGTATGCAAGTTTTGGACAATAAACAAATTGGAAAGTGGGAAATTAGAGGTAACAGAGATGTTATTCTATAGAAGAATGCTGTCAACATCATGGACTGCCAGAAAAACTAACGTAGATGTGTTGAAAGAGTCAAATATGAAACGGACCTTAATCAATAATATAATAAAACAACAATCTTCATTTTTTGACCTCTTCATGAGACAAGGAGGTGTGGAGAACATAGTCACAACAGGCAAGATCGAAGGCAACAGAGAGAGAGGGCCACAACGTGAGAAAATATTAGACAGCTTGACAACCTGGCACGGCAGGGAAACACAACAATCTTGATACATAATACTGGAGACAGAGAGCTACGGAGAGCCATGGTCGCCTACACCAGCCGGCATGGTAGCTGATACTGATGAAGTAAGTGAACTCCTTTACTTGTTTAAGGTGTTTATTATCGATGGAGATAGTGATATTTCCTTCTTTTTTTGACATGTTGTGTGACCTTCATTCTCATTCCCTACATCTATACCTTTATACGTCATCCCTACATTTATCCCTTCATACTTCGTCCATACATTCATTGCGCTCAAATGGCGGTACTACTTCCACGCTGCGTTCATACATATATCCTTTCATACTTCGTCGCTACAGTCATCCATTCATACGTCGTCCCTACATCAATCCCTTTCATACTTCGTCCCTACATACATCCCTTCATACTTCGTCCCTACGTACATCCCTGCATACTTCGTCCCTACATACATCCCTTCATACTTCGTCCCTACATACATCCCTGCATACTTCGTCCCTACATACATCCCTTCATACTTCGTCCCTACATACATCCCTTCATACTTCGTCCCTACATACATCCCTTCATACTTCGTCCCTACATACATCCCTTCATACTTCGTCCCTACATACATCCCTTCATACTTCGTCCCTACGTACATCCCTTCATACATCGTCCCTACGTACATCCCTTCATACTTCGTCCCTACATTCACCACTTCATAATTCGTCCCTACATACATCCCTTCATACTTCGTCCCTACATACATCCCTGCATACATCGTCCCTACATACATCCCTTCATACTTCGTCCCTACATTCACCACTTCATAATTCGTCCCTACATACATCCCTTCATACTTCGTCCCTACATACATCCCTGCATACATCGTCCCTACATACATCCCTTCATACTTCGTCCCTACATACATCCCTTCATACTTCGGTTTAACATTCATCCTTTCATACATCGTCCTTCTTCTTCATTCTTAACTGTTCATTCTCAAACTTTCACTGGATATCTCTTGTAGCAGGACCATGGTCCTCTTAGATTTCCAGAAGGAGGTGGTCCAGAGAATGAAACTGCGTTGTGATACCGTTTTCTTTGCGCCAATGGCCTGATACAGCCGTCTTCGGCGGATTATTTCATTCTACATCCATCCATTCATGCTTCCTCTCTACATTCATCCCTTCATACTTCGTCCCTACATTCACCATTTCATACTTCGTCCCTACATTCACCACTTCATACTTCGTCCCTACATTCATCCCTTCATACTTCGTCCCTACATTCACCACTTCATACTTCGTCCCTACATTCATCCCTTCATAATTCGTCCCTACATTCACCCCTTCATAATTCGTCCCTACATTCACCCCTTCATAATTCGTCCCTGCATTCATCACTTCATAATTCGTTCCTACATTTATCCCTTCATACTTCGTCCCTACATTCATCCCCTCATATTTCGTCCCTCCATTCATCCCTTCATACTTCCTTCCTACATTCACCAATTCATACTTTGTCCCTACATTCAGCACTTAAAACTTCATTCCTACATTCATCCGTTCATACTTCCTCCCTACATTCATCTCCTCATACTGCGGTCCTATATTCATCCTTCATATTTAAGTTCTACATTCACTCCCTCATACTTCCTCACTACATTCATCCCTTCATCTCTTCATTCATACCTTAATACTTCGTTCCTACATTCATCCCTTCATACTTTGGTCCTATATTCATACTTTATTTCTACATTCACCCCTTCATATTTCGTCCCTACATATATCCTTTATAACTTCCTCCCTACATTCATCCCTTCATACTTCCTCCGTACAATCATCCCTTCATACTTCCTCCGTACAATCATCCCTTCATACTTCCTCCGTACATTCATCCCTTCATACTTCCTCCCTACATCCATCCCTTCATACTTCCTCCCTACATTCATCCCTTCATACTTCCTTCCTACTTTCATCCCTTCATACTTCATCCCTACATTCACCCCTGCATACTTCATCCCTACTTTCATCCCTTTATCCCTGTATTTACTCCACTCACGCTGCGTTCCTACATCCATCCCCCTCATAATTCGTTTCCACGTCCTCCCCCCATACATCTTCCTACATCCATCCCCTCACCTTTTGTTCATACCCGTTACATTATGTACCTATATCCATGTATTTACACTTTATACATATATACGTTATGGTCCGTCTGTTTCTTGACCTAGCAGTCTTTAATTTGTTCTGTTGGTAGATCTGTCTCCACTATATTAGCATTCACCTTTGTGCATTCTCCAATTCCCTCCCCCACTTCTTCGCACACTCATTCTCTGAATCACTCTATGTGATCAATATTGCGCTGTCAGTATATCCTAATTTATACTAGTCACTCACTAACAGTCCATTCCTCCTCATCTCCTTTATTCTGTATCGACATCCCCACCTATTCCTTTTTCCCCCATCTCCTCCTAATCTCCTTCTAGCACAGCTCACATCACCAATACGTTATGATTACACACAACATCTCAGACTCTCATGTCATAGAGACTTGGCTAAACCATAAAACCAAAAATGTGACTTCCAGTTTCCCCCCATCTCCTCTACACGATTTACGTCTCTGACTTGAACTTCTTGCAACTACATCGAACAAACGAATGTGAACACTTTTGAAAATTGCATACATATATATATATATATATATATATATATATATATATATATATATATATATATATAGTGGCATCCCTTTATAACGCATCATGTTATAACAAATTTCCTTATTTAACATTTTCCCCCCAAAATCTCCAATTATACTCTTATTTATTCTTTATTAGTTTGTATTGTCGATAACGAATGCACACTAGAGGGCCATCTCCAGAAAACTGGTCTACCCCTGACACTGAAAAGAAACAAAGGGGTTATCGAATAGATAAATAGCGAATGTCTGTTATTACATACACATTTAATCGGTTCAGATCAAGTTGTTATAATGGGACTTGACTGCATTCATACGCTAAAACGGTGGAAGAGAGGTGTGTCATTCTATTTATATATGTTTCTTCAGCATCGAATACTTTCTTCCATACTGTCATCGGTTCATTCCCCAGTTGAGGAGGAAATGTTTTTCTTATCGCAACGGCTCCTGGGTCGACCCAGCCTCAAATGGGTACCGGATTAATCCGGGAAGTAAAGACTGCGAGGGAGAGGAGATGGCTACCGCCCTCATTTGCAGAGCCACTGAAATGTGAGATCGCTAACATCTCAGAGTAGCTGTTTTCACACCTTATTGATGCAGTTTGTTCCCAATATATATTTCTAATCAGTCTGATGTCTTTTCCATCTATGCCTATTTCTTGAAGACATTTGATTAATTTTTCATGTTGGACTCTGTCAAAGGCCTTGCTGTAGTCTATGAAGCAAATATAGATACTTTTTTGGACTTCTATATATTTATCTATCACTAGCCGGATACTCAGTATAGCTTCTCTCGTTCCTTTGTTTTTCCTAAAACCGAATTGTTCTTCACCGACCTCCATGTCTATCTTGTTCTTAATTCTTTCATGTATTATCTTGAGAAGTATTTTAGTTAGATGGCTCATTAGACTTATTGTTCTATATTCTGTACAGTCCACAGCCCTGGGTTTCTTAGGTAGTGGTATGAATATTGATGATGTTAGGTCTTTAGGTATATGGCCTGTTTCGTATATGTCATTGCAAATTTCTGTGATAGTATCTACACCAAACTCATTTAGAGTTTTTATTATGTCTGCTGTTATGTTGTCAGAGCCTGCAGCTTTTCCACATTTTATTGAATTTATTGCATGTTCTACTTCTTATTTCAGTATTGCTGGTCCATCATTGTTGTGTATTGTTGTGTATTACTGGTACCTACCAATTTTTAAAACAAGGCGAAGAGCAATTTCATATTCAGGACATACTCTACCATCATCATCTTCTCTTTCCTGTACGTTCTGTGCTCATGATATATTGTCCACGATGTTGCTTATATATTGTGTATTTTTAAAAAGCTATAGGCATATTACAATAAAGCTGAAGAAAAAAAGCTATTTTAAAAAAGCAATATAAAAGAAATATTAGAAAACTATATGTTAAGTAAACTATATTTAAAAAGCTATATTCAAACGATATAATTAAACAGCTATATTTTAAATAAATTATATTTTTAAAAAGCTAGATTTAAAAAAAAAACTGACGAGCAATTTAATATTAGGGCATATTCTTCGTCTTCTTCTTTTCTTTCTTTTATTTTATGTGTTTATGTTATATTGGTCGCATCTGTCGCCAGGGAAAGATTTTCTTCATCTTCTGTGCTCAGCATCTGCGGTCATGTTATATTGTCAGGCCTGTAATCAGGACGAAGTCCACTGTCTTCTCCTGGTCAGAGTGGATGTCCCATAGCTTTTGCCTCAAATATGTATCCTCTGGCCAGGTTCGTTGTCTCTGCTCTTTGTGTGATTGTCAATCCTGAAGTATGTGTTCAGGAGGATGTGTTCCGGATCCACAAGGATATTCATCTGTGTATGAGATCCTCAACCAGTAAAGGTGACCCATCAGACTACAGTGACCTGTTCTAAAGCGAAATATTGTGTGTCTGTTGATATCTTTGGATGTGATGTATTGCATCATGTTTGTCTTCCACTTCCATTTGTTTCTTCCACTTTGATGTGTATATTGTTCCCGATTCTTGTTTTTGCTTCTCTGAAGGACAGTGGGCGTTTGTGTTGCTATATTATGCTTGATTTTTTATGACAGAGCATCCTCTTTCTCTTTCCCATTTCCCACAGTGTGATGGTATCCATTGAAGGGCATCAGCTGATGATTTTTTGATATGTCTTAGCTCATATCTGATGTTGTGCAAGAGGTTAGCATTTCTGTTTCTCTGAATTGATTTCAGAAAGGGATATTCACAATCTGTGAATATATCGTTCTTCTTTGTTCTTGGCAGTCCTGATTCTGTGAAGACTTTCAGTGTTTGATAGAGTGCAACAGCTTCTGCTCTAAAATTAGAGGAGTATTTTCCGGTTAGAAATGCTTTTGATATTGTCTTCCCGTCTTTGAGTCTTATAAGAATTCCACCTCATCCATTTCTTAATGCTCGAGCTGCCATCCATGGTGTAGGATGTAATTTCAGGTGTTAGGATGTAGGATTGATTCTATATTTCAAAGAAGAAAGGCTATGCTGAATTATGATGTATCAGGACGAAAGGTTTGGTTATCACAGCTAAGATATAAATTATGACATAACAATCCGATCTCTGGACTACATTTTGCTTACCGGTATCAGTCATAGATTGAGCACAGAAGAGGAAAGGAAAACAATCCCATTATCGACTCCCCCTCACCTTCCAAAAAACAGTGATTAGCTAGATTTTTATTTAAAAAGAAACACCTCATCCCATCACAAGCAGACATACATACGGCCACGGACAGCAATAATACTGGTTTATTGGTTATAGTTCTAGAAACAGGTTCATTAACTGTAGAAATTTTAACTATAAAACTATTAGTAATAGTTTTTGCATCAATAGATGTTAGTACATCACTAGTATTACACATCACTAGTTAGTACAAACGTATTTAACTTTCAGTTTACTGCTCCCATCAAGGCCAGATTCTTGCAGTTGAGATTTGGCTTATTTCAGTCAACAGTCTTTTATCGAGCAAGATCATATTCTACCCTAGCAAGTAAAATGCTGAAGATGGAGGCAACCTGGAATACCTGTGGAATACCTGGAAACGAGAAAGCAGGTCCTCTGGCTAAGGAGGGAGCTGCTGATGATCTACCAGATGTGCCAATAACGATCATCAAGGCAGTTAGAAAGCCAACAAAACACAAGATGACTATCAAATTATGAACAGAACACATTGTCATTCTGCGCCTCAGAATAGGACACAGCCGACACAGTCACATGTACACAAAGTTAAAGATTGGCAACACGAAAATGTATATATGTTGGACAGACACTTCAGATAGCAGAGCATATTCTTCAAGAATGCCAGGAATATGAAATGTTGAGGCACATGAATAACCGTGGAATAAAAACTCTATGGAACTATGTAGAGGTCAAGTTTATAGACCACTGTCAAGTTTATAGAAGAAGCAAAACTTCAGATGTAAGCACGCTCCAGGCGAACAAACGAAGAAGAATAAGTAGCTTACTGCCTTGTACAGATCTTGAACTTACTGCCTAGTGCGCCACTGTGTTGCCGGAGCCGAAAAAAGAGCAAAGAATAATAACGCTGTTTGAATTCCCTGCATATTGTAGGAGGCGACTAAGAAAGGGGGTTGTGGAGTGGAGTTTGCTGTCACATCTCATATAGGGTAAAAGAAGGCACATCCATGAGGAAATCGGATATATCTGGTCGAAATGCGTAGATATCGCAGAAATGTTGTAAACCATAACACAACGATTTCCGTTCTTCGGACTACATCCTGCTAATCTGAAGGAGTTTGAGAACGAACATAGAAGAAGAAGAAGACTGTCTAGTACATATTTTCAGCTTTCAGCCTTTTGACTTGTATAGATCTTCAGCTTTTAGCTTACAGCATAGTACACATCTTCAGGTTTCAACTTACTGCCTAGTATAGATCTTCAACTTTCAGCTTGCTGCCAAGCATATATCTTCAGCTTACTGCCTAGTATAGATCGTCAGCTTCCAGCTTATTGCCTAATACAGATCTTCAAAATGCCTGTTTTATCCTATTCTTTGAAAAATCTTCCAGATCTATCCACGTTTAACAGATCCAAATCTGTGGGTGTTGGAGCCAGACTGTGATTTAGACTGTGCATTCAAAAGTGGTCAACATTGATACCACTAAGTGATTATGAAAAAAACAAAAAAACCTAAAGAATAAATAAGCGAGAATTGACGGAATAAAAACATAAGAAATACAGATCTGCGGAGAGACTGGAGTAACCTGGTTAATTCGTTTCTTCAGAAAAGCTTGGAAAAAAAGATATGCCTCAATAAATTGTAAAAAAAGAGCCATCATAGTACCAATAGGAAAGGAAAAAAATGAGGTAAGCCGGATTGTGGCAGATCGATTGCGATATTTAAATATCTGAAAGTTCTTTTTGGAAAATTGTAAGAACCAGCGGCTTCACTTTTAGAAAAATCTTAGGCGTAAGGAATATTATTTGTGATAAGGCACACTTGATTGCTGCCCGAAGTAAATACCTCAGACAAATCCGGGTGCGGAGAAGCCAAGGTTATGATATTGTATATTTTGACGAATAGTGGGTCCATGCGCACCCCACAAATACTAAAGAGTGACAATCAGTTGACGGTGAACATAAAAGAAACATTACAAGCTGTAAAAGCCAGCAAATTAAACTCCCGCAGGTTGGAAGTAGCTACAGCGGCCTAGTACATGAACCTGGAATATTTTCCAATCAAAATGTACAAATGGCAGGGACTACCATACTGAAATGAATGGATATATTTCAAGAAAATGATGGAGAACAGTCTTCTTCCAATTTTAGAAGGACCAACATGCTTAGTAATGGACAATGCTTTCTATCACAATGCATTATCACAAGAAGACAAACTACCAAATGCATCGAATACAAAAGACCAAAGACATGGCTTACTAAGGAAAATATCCTCTTTGATGAAACATTTTTGATGCTCGAATTTGTACAGCTTGTGATGATGACAAATATGACCAAGGTGTTCTTCACCGACCATTTATCATATTGATAAAATAATTCAACAACACGTTCACACTTCTCTGCGACTCCCGGCATATCATGCTCACAATAACCCAAAAGAGTTAGTTTGGACTAAAGTCAAAAGACAAGTTGCCGAACAGAACATACCGTTTAAAATCTGTGATGTTGAAGATGTAACACGCGAGTATCTTTCCAAAGGAGACATTCATTTTAGGAAAAAAATGTTTGGAGCGTGTAATCCGAGATGAAGATGACTACTGGCACCGAGATCGATTACAATTTCTGCAACCATCAACAATAATCAATCTCTTGGAATAATCAGATTCGGAATTTTGAAGATATTATTTCGTGGAGAGATCACGTATATGCTATATAGATATAAGTGTATGTTGAGCATACCATCTGGTACATATACAATGGCAACACAATACATCTCATCCAATTTCAGCTAAAATAATACAGTAGATATGAAACCCCGGGGTCTAATGGTGACCGAAGGGCAGAATAACTGCTGCATATTGTAGTAACGTTTACTATTGCACGTAATTGACAACACAAACAAAAATTTAACATATCAAGTATTTTCAAGAGATAAGCTTTTGCATGCAATGTTATTTGACAGTAATATGTTTGCTGTAATATCTTAAATTTGACCCCACTTATTTGCAATGGCCGAAAACTTAAAAGGATTTTGACGAAATGTAAAATTTAGAACATTTATGTAAAAAACATATTTTGTGTTGGATAAAATCTAACATTGCATGCCAGAGATCTCGAGGTTCTAACAGACAGTTTCTGAGATATTCGCTTGAATGTGTGATTACTAATTTATAAGCGGCCTGTAGTGTAGTAAATCAGCTGTACAAGAGATCTGGTTCTCGTACTTGCACGCTGGTACAAGATACAAGTTAACTGTTGTGTCACATGCTTTGCTATTCTTTGCTCCCCTTTCATGCCCCTCCAGACAAGAACTAATAGGGGATATCAACGGTTCCGAAAATTTATGTCGAAAAGGGAGCAAATAATAATGGCATTGTTACTTGTCGTGCATGTCATATGAGGCGACTAAGGAGGTTTGAGAGTGGAATTGGCTGTTCCATCCCATGTATGGTCAAAGTTACCAAGAAACTATGCTGAAGTGGGATGTGATAGACCTATCAATAGTAAAACCAAACTGTAAAACATGACACAAAGCATTCCATTCTCCGCACTTCACAACAGCTCAAATGTTCTTTTTCTCTCTCTCCCCTCCCAATCGCTTTATATAGACATTGTTTTGTAGCAGGACATTTGATTAAAGGGTGGAACATGCCTGCTAGATATAGACCAAATAGGTGGCTTATTTTGACATCATTGCATACCTTTGATGCATGAACGAAAGATTAGCGAGGCCCGGTGCACATAGGAATCAAGCGATTCATCGTTCGCAATTCCTAGAGAACCAAACAAACATGATGACAAAACCTTAGCAAACGTCATCATTTTCAATTTTTCTCACCGTCTGCCCTCATCCACGTGCTCTGGATTCTAAATAAAATATCCCTCCCCTCTCTCAACTTGAGAGCATGGCCTATGCTTCGTCTGCACGCAGCCGTTAAGTCAAAGACGAACTGGGCCATAACACGACCGGATAAAGGACATCAATGTCATTCGGTTCCTGATTTAGAGGCTATATAAATCGCGCCATCTAACCCCGTCTGTCGGCTAATGGCTGCTCAAAACAATACAGAACCCCTATATACCCAGTCAGTGAGTCCGAACCAGCCTTTTATGTCTTTCTCCCTCTCCTCCTCACCTCCTGGTGTTGTTACTCCCTACCGATTATTTACAACCGAGACAGATTAAAAGCGCCCTTACCAACGGTGTTTTTATTTAAACCTCGTCTAATCACGATCCAACATCATAGAAGCACCAGTCGTTCTTCTATGAAACTGTTACACCGGATTTCATATTGCATCAACGGTGCACGTTATAGGAAAACACAAGAGGTTATCATATTGATTGGATGTATATTGGGTAGTCGATTGAGACTGGTTAGCTTACTTACCCACAGTTTCCTACGTACCTGTGCTTGCAGAATGGATAGTAATTACGTTGTAGGATTTCTTAGTTTAGGCCTAGTGGTTATAGTAGCTTTTAACAGTCAAGATCAAACATAAGCTAATGTGCTTCTGTGTCAGTGTGTGTAACAATCAGATGTGTCTATCTAATGTTCGTTGCGACGTTTTCTCTTCTCAATGATGAAGTTTTTCTGAATTGAACATAGTTGTAATAACATAACCAGTGACAGGAGTGAATTAGTATTTACATGTTCGCGTTATTATTGTGTATACATATTTTAATTAATCAATGAAAAGGCTTTCTGGGAATTTTTTTTGGAATAATTATGTGGGTTTATTGTTGATAGCTACAGGTGCCGACAGTTCTATCTACCTATACCTACCTTTGTTTCTTTGTCCTTTCATCGCTTAGTCTTATAAGCAAAGTTGATAGCACATCTTAACACGATCTTAACACAGAATTTGTATACTAGTGATTTTCTACGGAATATAAATTAATTTAGTGGTTTGCTATTGTATTCTTAACGGTCCGGATACACAATTGCTTGTAACGGGATCTGAACCCAGTATCTTGACCGTAGAGACGCGAACTGTACCTCTCCGCCACAGATCGGCGTTACAGACATCAACTATTAATAACTACAATTATTAAATTGACTTAAGACTATACCAAAGAACCGTAAACAGCAGGCACTGAGTTGTTCCTTGCATTATATAAATGATTATGTGACCGCTAATACGATTAAATTTGAGTTGGAGAAGGGGGGGGGGGGGCAGAAGGTTTACATAAAAACAAAATACATTTTTTTAGACTGTACACCAAAAATTCTCCAAAAAATCTATATATTCTATATATTTAATAGTTTTATCAAACATAGGGGTAATCATCCATTTTACTTGTTTTGTGTCAATACCATGTCCCTTTTCTGTCATATGCCATGTTCTGTTTTCTAATGTCAAATACCTTGTTCTCTTTTATAATGATATAAATCCTGTTCTATATCCTAATTGCAATAGCATGTTCTCTATCTCCATGTTCTTTTACAATGTCACAAACCACATTCTCTTTTATAACGATAAATAGCATTTTCTCTTTTATAATGATAAATACATGGTATTTGGTATTTGACATGGTATTTGACAATATAACATGGTATTTGACATTATAAAAGAGAACATGTTCTCTTTTATAATGTTAAATACCATGTTTTATTTTGTATAAAAAAAGTAGGAGCGATGTGTAAAATTTAATGGGCCGGTATAAAGACACGGTATAAAGACACGACTAAGCAATTACACAGGACTGATGGTTAGCTATGAGGTGCATTTATTCCTCAAAATAATTGTAACTTTTTGTGTGTGGAGATCGTGGGGGGGGGGGGAAATGGAGGAGAAGTGGATGTGTACTCTTTTTCACTGTGTTTAAGTGACGTTAGTTTGAAGGTGACGGGCGGGGTTAGGTACCAAGGTATACAGAACATGTAATGGGTAAGCAGAAAGTGTAATAGTGACAGCAGCCCACCTGCACTGTTACCGGCGACGTGTCAGCATTAATGCAGTCTAACAATATTACACTTATTATTTTCTATACTAAATATATATTAGTTTTCCTTTTCTTCTGCTTTGGTTCTCAACTCTGGGGGGTCAACAGCGTGTAGCCCAGATAATAGAAGTCTTTGTATCATCCCTTACAGATTTACTGCGACATCTGCACTGTTCAGCTAGACACATTCTACTTCGGTTTTGGAATTGGACATCTAAATTCACCCTAAAACATCCTTAGTTATTTCTAACGACATACATGGAAGGTTACATTGTGGCATGTTTGCATGTCGGATCCCAGAAACGCATGTTGTTCCTTGAAGCAAATCAACTCGAAATACCTGTCACCTGCTGTTTAATTGATTGTTCAGTTGCTCGAATGTAAAGGGATTTATTACACATTGGTAAAACTGTTTAGCCCTGTTTGGTGTGCACAGGTAACGAGACACGATTTGCTTTCTAAAATTAATTTGTAATTAATTCGACTGTTCCAGTCGAGGGTCAAGGAGAATCGGGGCTTAGAGAAAACCTGGATAGATAACACAAGGAATGGTCTGGGCATGAGTTTTTCTACACTCCTCCGCATACACTCCTCCTATGTGGAGAGCTTTTTGTGCTGATGTATCTTGTGTGGCACACTACGACTTAAGGGTCTTATTACAGTAAAGGCTCATTATAGCAACTTGCTCCGGACAGACGACATATGTGTTTAATAACTGAAATTCTCTTTATACAGTCTATTGTCTTTCCCCAGGTGGTTTGTGATCCACTCTTGCTGTTAAGCGTAGGGGTGATTGGAGCTCGAGCTCCAATACAGTACAAACAAATAATAATAAATATAATTGGGAATTTTTCTAAGTGTTGTTATATAGGGAAATTTGTTATAACATGATGCGCTATTCCACTGTATTATATTAAGGGGATTCCAGCCTCACTGCAAATCTTTAGTGAAATAATGCTTCTGGCAAATATCTTTCCTTAATCAACTGATGCCATTTGTGATGTTCTTTTGTTGTGGATCTATAAACTTTTCATTGTGTTAACACTACCATTTATAGAACGACAAACTGTCCCAGTAAACCACATGCCTTCTGAGTGTGTTTTGCAGAACATAACCATTTTGGATATTTAATAAAAGAAGAATTAAGAAATACTATAAATATTTAGAAGGGAACCGTCTCAGCTCAGCGGTTAAGTCGCACGTGTCTTATGGGTTCCTCAAAGGGGAGCAAAATATAAGAACACTGTTACGTAACATATATGTCGTAAGAGACTACTAAGGAGGTTTTGTGATGGAGTTACATCCCAAAGAGGATCATAGTGACATAGAAACCATGCTGAAGTCGGATGTGTCAAGTCGAAAGGAGCAGATATCGTATCTAAGCTGTAAATTGTGGTATAAATAGTCTGGACTACATCCTGGTAATCTGAAGGAGTTTGAGAGCGAACACACAGGAAGTGGTTTAGCATATTGGCTTCCTAGTTGGGTGAGTCATGAGCATTTTGCCGTTCAACTGAAACGATTTATAATTCACCTGCTGCTCGTAGATTCAGTCCAACTGAAACCATTTGTAGTTCACTTGATCCTCCTAGATTCAGTTAAACTGAAACAATTTGTAGTTCACTTGATTTTATTCAATTCAACTGAAAAAAAGTTCACTTGCTCCTGTATTCAGTTCAACTGAAACAATTGTAGTTCAATTACTGATCATAGATTCAGTCCACCTGAAACAATTGTAAATAACCAAATGGTCAGAGGGTGTCCGACAAAGTGGATGGTGCCGCAGTAACCTAATGAACAAATAGTCAAGCAAAATGAATTAAACAGGTTACTAAAACACTTACCTTGCCTATTAATAAAAATATATAAAAAAGTATATATAAAAAAACATACAATAAAACTAAACAGGACAATTCTCCATTGATCGGCTCAAATTGAACCTTTTTCAAGAGACAAACAACAGAAAACACAATAAAAACAAAATAAATGACTAGATTTCATCAAGCCCCGTCTCCATAACGCAGGGATGGCAACGCATCTAGTAAAAGAGTAAATGAGTGCATTCATTATAAACAAACTGGAAAGTGGGAAATTAGAGATAATGAGTGCAAGAATAATAAAAGAAAAAGATAAGAAAAATACCCCTTTTGTCACTTTATCAGACAGGCAGGTTTTAAGAACATAGTCACAACAGGCAAGACTGAAGGAAACAGAGACAGATGGGGACGTGAGAAAATATTAGTTTGACAACCTAGCAAGGCTTGGAAACAACGATCCTGATAACAATACTGTGAACAGAGAACCATGGTCACCTACGCCAACCAGAATGGCATATGATAATGATAGATGAGTAATGATGAGGTTGTGTGGTGGTGAGGTGAGTGGGTTTGGGGAAGGAAGGATACCTGTTTAGTTTTATTGTATGTTTTTTTATATATACTTTTTTATATATTTTTTTTAATAGGCAAGGTAAGTGTTTTAGTAACCTGTTTAATTTATTTTGCTTGACTAATTGAAACAATTGTAGTTGACTTATTGTTCTTACATTCAGTTCAACTGAAATAATGAGTAGTTTAGCAATTGCTCCTAGATTCACCAGGCTACGGAAATTTGTTTGCGATCTGAAACGGTAACGCCGACGGTCGTAATACTGATCACATTATCAGTAGGTGAATAATTAGTAGCGAAAAACGACTGTCTTCTTATTCTGCAATCGTTCTCAAATTCCTGCACATTAGCAGGAATTAGGCCACAGAACTAAATGAGTATTGTCGTGGTTTACATATTAACCTCGATATCTGCACCTTTCGAATGACACATGACTACTGGGTCACCTGACCTTCTATGGAATGGGACAGCCCACTCCATAACCTCATTAGTTGCCTCTTACGCCGTACATGGCAGATAATGGTATCACTACTCTCCTTCCCTATCTTGCCTTTGAAACACACGGGATGATTGCGGCCTTCTTCTTCAGCGTTCATTCTCAAACTTTCGCTGGCTCTCCCTTGTATCAGGACAATGGTTCTATTATATTTCCAGCAGGATCTATACAAGAGAAAAGAAATACGTTGTATTCTGGTTTTATTCTATATGCACCAAAGACGAGACACATTCGTCTTCAGCGGAGTTACGGGTCTAACGTTGAATTCCCGTATGATGAGAAAAAGAAGTATATACGCTCACTGCAGTATATTATATGTGTCGCTCTTCTTCTCCTGCGTCCATTCTTCTATTGCTGGTTTGCTGGTTGGGCCCAGAGAATGGAAAGAGTGTCATATTTAAAGATTAGAGCATGTCAGATGAAATGCCTGAAAAAGACTATTAAACGTCGACAGAAGAGCCCGAATGAGAAACAAAGACATCAGAAAGATAGCTAAGACCATATCATGCAAACAATTTAGAGAGAGACAACAGATCAACTGGTTCTGACACCTTATGTGAACGGCACCATCACAACCAACCAGCCAGGTGTACAACAGCAGTAAGAACGGCTATAAAGCAAGAGGAAGACCAAGATCAAGATTTAACAGAGATTGTTAAAAGAAAAACACAGCCTAACCATGTCAAGTTCAACAAAGATGACCAAAGACAGAAAACTTCAACTCCCCACGACGCATAACAGCCCTTGTTGAAAAGACGATAGAGAATAGATAAAGATTGGGATGTTCGTTGATATTGTCATTGTTTCGATTGGTCTGTTCTCAGTGACTTGAGTACACAGGCTGAAAATCTTGACGAGATCACAACTGTTTTTTAGGGATGTGGTTGGTCAAGTACGGAAAACCTGTTTACTATAGTTGCAAAGCGATTAGGTGCTGCTAGAACAGACCTGGTTCAATTCCCGTCAGTTGTAAAAAATATTTTTCATTTATCCTCATGCTTCCTACTTGAGTTTACTTGTATAAAATAGATAGAGAACCATGGTTTGCAGATTGGTTGTGATTTCTGCGCCTTATGTCTTAGCATACTCCACATCAGCATTTCTTTTAAACGCTTAGTCAACCACCCCTTACTTTCCTAGTAGCATATCACGCCATACATGGCAGAAGACAGTTTACTATTCTTTGCACCAATGTCATTCCCTTGGCATCACACGGCAGGTGTTTGTCTCTGTGACTGAGAGGTAGTAAACGCGCATACTGTGACGACGGCACGTGGTTTGTTTAAAACCAGTCCTTTTTAGAAAGCATCTTACTTGACGTAAATCTTGTCTACAAAACCGCCGCAGGCAAAAACTGTTTGATCACTGTTTTGAATATTTGACCATCTGGGTCAGCCAATTTTACCCCAACACCTCTTCAATCGCCCCCTAAGTTAGGTTTTCATGGATCAACAGCTTCAAGAAAATGGTTGTAATTTTATCTTAGTTTCAGTCCAAACCTGTGTTGTAAACTTTCAACACACAGTTCATTTCCTCGTGTAATCAGATATATCAATTGTTGCAGTACTAGAGCTGCCAAGAACTCGTTTGCTAGGCGCTACACGGAACTCGACCACCGGTTCGTTGAAAGCAAGCATTGAATATCTTAACTTTCAAAGGAAGTCTCGTGGAAACTTCAAGGAAACCTCCTGTTTACCAGTGTCTTAACATATAGATAGAGGGCCAAGTCAAAGAAAGAGTCTGTTATCAGGCAAAGTGTGGTTATCGAATTTCCAGATCGCGGAAACATTTCTCAGATCCACCCCGGAAAATAAATCTGTCATTGCTGAGATGTTCTCCTCTTCTTCTCCCGACGAGAGCTTTTCAACAGAGAAAAAGTGAAATGAGATTACTCTGTTGGTAAAAATATGGAATAAGGTGGGGGTAGCTGTAGGATAGTTCCGGAGAAAAATAAAAAAATATCATTACGGTATTAGGTAGTTAGGTAGTGAACTAATTTTACATATATTAGGTAGAGAACTAATTATATATATAAGTTAGGTAGTGAACTAATTATATATATGTTAGGTAGTGAACTAATTATATGTATGTTAGGTAGTGAACTAATTATATGTATGTTAGATAGTGAACTAATTATAAATATATTAGGTAGAGAACTAATTATATATATGTTTGGTAGTGAACTAATTATATATATGTTAGGTAGTGAACTAATTTTACATATATTAGGTAGAAAACTAATTCTACATAATCCCATGTTAGGAATTGAACTAATTCTACATAATACTATGTTAGGTAGTGAACTCATTCTATATATATTTGGTAGTGAACTAATTCTACATATGTCTATGTTTGGTAGTGATTTAATTCTACATGGGCCTATGTTAGGTATTGAACTAATTCACCGCCGAAGACGGATGTGTCGGGCCATTGGCGCAAATAAAACGGCGACACAACGCATTTCCATTCTCTGGACTATTTCCTGCTGGAAATCTAAAAGGGCCATTGTCCTACTGCAATAGAGATCCAGCAGGAGTTTGAGAATGAACGCTGAAGAAGAAGAAGAAGAAGAACTAATTCTACATATGTTAGGCAGTGAAGTAATTCTATATATTTTAGGTAGTGAACTAATTCTACATATTTTAGGTAGTGAACTAATTTTACATAGGTCTATGTTTGGTAGTGAGCTAATTCTACATATTTTAGGTAGTGAACTAATTCTACATAGTTTAGGTAGTGAACTAATTTTACATAGGTCTATGTTTGGTAGTGAAATAATTCTTCATGGGCCTATGTTAGGTAGTGAACTAATTCTACTTATGTTAGGCAGTTAAGTAATTCTATATATTTTAGATGGTGAGCTAACTACATAATTTAGGTTTTGAACTAAATCTACATATTTTATGTAGTGAACTAATTCTACATATTTTGGGAATTAATGTTTAGTTGGGCGATTGGGCGTCGTGTACGACAGGGTCTAAAAATGAAGCAAGAAATAGTAACAGTAACATTGTATCCAGGAATTCATATCGCAAGGGACAACTAAGGAAGTTTTGAGGGTTGTCGTTGGCTGTTTAATCCAATTTACTAGATGGCGGGTCAAAGTGAGCAAGAAGCCATGTTGAATTCCTATGTGTCAAGCGAAAGGCGTACATATCGCCGCCACGCTGTAAGCCATGATACAAACCTTTTTGATCTTCAGTCTACATCCTGCTTATTTGAAGGATTTTGAAAACGAACGCAGAAGAAGCTGTGCAGGCAGTTAACTTCGAGTGGGTCGAAGAATTAAGGTTTTATATATTAGTAAATGAGAACATTCAGGCTGGCTGAAATAGGAAATTGGCGATTATATGTGAATAAATATTCAAAACGGGAGAAGGGCGTTTATATGTGTGAATAAATGTTTAAAATGTGAGAGGGGCGCTTTAGGAATGAATAACTATTTAAAGGGCGCTTACGTGTGTGAACACCAATTTTTTTTTAATGTTCTAGTGTGAACGCAATTTTCAATATAGGACTGGGCATCTGATTTGATTACGTTATATCAGAGCCACTGATGACCACCAAGAGTAATGATGGGGCATCGATTCTGTTCCATCTACAACAAGAACGTCTGAGCATGTATGGACCTAACTCAATTTCATAGCTATGTGAAAATCGATAGTGCGAAAAAAGGATAAGTTTCTAAATTAACTTAGAAAATATAACATGACAATCAGTGATATAAAATTAGCAAAACAAAAATTAATAAATTTAAAGCACTTTTTATTTATCTCTGATTGGTGACTTAGAATAATTTACATATTGCGTATAACTGTACTCGTAGAACGTCTTCTCGTTCGTAGTTTGACATGTCTACACAGCAAGTCCTGTTTTCTTAATCAATGCTGCTGTATTGAAAGCTCCTCAATGCTCCCATACAGCTTTCTGTGGATATCCATCTCTGTGGGCCAGTGTTCTTCCCTTAACTGGTTTAGTGTAATGCAGTCTTTAAGATACGTTTCACTGTCTGTGCGGCCTGCGTACTTGGACCCGGAGGTGATGGAACCAGTCTTAATCTATTTAACCCGTAGATAAGGGTTGCATTGTTGGATTGTTTAAACCCAACCCACATAACAAATCAGACTAATGACTTATAATAAGGAACTTGGCCAAAACACCCATTCCCTCAATCCCCACACCCGTAGCGATTTACCACAAGAAGGTCATCAAATTTACTATCATAAAGAGGTATATAAAAAAAGAAAGCGCACGATTGAGCTATTTTAAGACAAATTCTCCTTGCAGAAAACATATCTGCAAATATAAATAGTTGTATATATTGTCTTGTCAGTCAGTTTTTTATCAACACGTAACTCTTGTCTTAAATCATTATTTGCCTATCAGTATTTGTGATAGTCGCCATTCTATTAAATAAACCTATTGTCTATCCCTAGGTGGATGATGGTCAGAATATCCACACTTGCCGTTAAGTGTAAGTAGGAACTTTAATTGGAGTAGGAACTTTAATTGTCTATCCCAGGCCAGATGTGTCGCCTTGGCTGCGTTGAATCGATATTTGTTCAGTGTTGCCTTGATATTATCTATCCATCTTGTTCTAGGTCTTCTTCTGTTCTTGTATCTGGATTTTCTTATATTATATGTTCTTGTTAGCAGTTCGTTATGGTTCATTCTCATAAGGTGTCAAAACATTTTATTTGTTGTTTCTCGATGTATTCTGTGATTGGTCTTATACTGATTCTACTTCTGATTTCGTCACATATTTTATCTAGTTTGCTCACTCTTGCGGCTTTTCTCAGGCATTGCATCTCACATGTTGTAAGTTTTTTCTGCTGGGCTGCTGTCAGCGCCCATGTCTGGCATTGATAGCAGAGTGTAGGCATAAAAATACTGTTTATTATCTGTCTCTTGACTTCCATCTTGATCTTCGGGTTGAGCAGTAATGTTGATAATGATGAACAGTAATATCTCTGTCTAATATTCCGCTGTCTGTGATATACTCCCAATATTTAAATGAAATATACCACGAGTTTCAAATCTTGTATCATTGAGTTACAAATGAAATAGTGTAATTAAATATACTGCGAGTTGTCTTGTCTTAATGAGTTACAACTGAAATAGTGTAATTAAATATACCGCGAGGTGTCTTGTCTTAATGAGTTACAACTGAAATCGTTATATTAAACATACCGCAATTTCGTCCTCGTGTTACAGGATCCTGGGAGCATAAAATAGTAATATTGTGGTTGAAGTTTGCTGTCCTACGAAATATAGGGTCAAAGTTACCCATAATGCTGAAATCGGATGTGTCTGACCAAACGGACAGCTACACTGTCAATCATGACACTACTCATCCAGTTTTTCAAACTACATCTTGCTAATCAGCAGGAGCATCACTCAAAAGGAAAACAGAAGATGTCATTAGTTGGAATATTTATTTCAATTTGATTATTTAACATTACTGTAATATAAGCTCTTTTTAAATTAGATCAGAGTCGCTGCTATATTTTATTTCCATAAAAGAGTCTCGCCTCTGTATATATATATATATATATATATATATATATATATATATATATATATATATATATATATATATATATATATATATATATATATATATATATATATATATATAATAGAGACTATATAATTGACAAAGATAAATAATCGTAGAACGATAATGAATCCAAGTTCCAAGCGTAATTCATTGCACTCTGTTATAACAAAATTTTCTAACGCTTTTAAAAATATATTCTTTTTTGTGTGTACTATATATAGTGAATTTCTGTTTTAATATACATATTTGATAGCCGAACCAAGTTGTTATCGTGGAATTTGACTGTATATAAATAAGCTACAGTTGTAGAATATAATAAGACAATCTGAAACGACTACATAAACGTAACTAGAAGAGACAGCTAAACAAATTTAACACATGAAAGTCACGCGTCGGTTACTTCATTTATGACCTATTTATCATCCTACAAGTTATCAGATAGGGGCTGTAGCTCACTTGGTAGAGCGCTCGCTTTGCATGTGAGAGGTACCGGGTTCGATCCCCGGGATCCTCCATTAATTTTTTCTTTGATGAGGTCTTATATTTATTTGTTCTATAAAATATGCAACCCTGCGCAACATGCTGTACAATATTTATATATTTTTTAGCCTGGAAAAATATTTTTTAGCCTGTGACTGTCCTTCACAGCACACTGTTCTGTTCGTTCTTTCTTAGTATTCCTATCACGTATGTCTGAATGTATATTGATGTTCCATGCCTTTCACTCCGACGAGGGGTTTGTTCTGGTACAGACCTTAAGGGGCTGTCAACTTCAGGTAGGTCTGTAAGTGGTCTGCTGAGTCTTGGTGAATAAATCTGCTTCTTTTCAATCGCCCCAATGCTAGGTTTTGGAATCTGTCCTTCATTGAATGACTTCATTGGCATACACTGAAACTTTTCTGCCTGTATTAGTACCTTTGTGTCTCTGCGTTCGCCAAAAGTGTTGCATTTTTCCCATTTTCTGCATCTCTACTATGAGTGTTGATCCCATAGCTCCCATTTCATTGCTCCCAACATTATCCTAGCGCCTGATTTTGCACCTATCTAGATCCCGTAATGTGGTGTTTGATGCAGGACACCACGCAGCTGGACCATATTTCAGGTGTGGTCTTATGCATTGCTGATAAACTTTAGGGAGTATATTCACATTGGCTCCACATATGGTTCCACTTAGTTTTCTCAGGATAGCTAACTTCCTCCTGGCTTTTGTTGTTGCTTTGTTCATGTGTTGCTTCCATGTCAGCTTATAAAAGTAACTCCGAGGTATATGGGTTGTTTGTCTTTTTTCAAAAGCTCTCCATATATCTTGATATCACTAGCTTTTAGTTGTGATGAGAGTGTAAAGAGTGTAGTACTGCACTTATCTCTGTTAATGCTGACTCAACATCTATTTGTCTATAAGTTTAAAGCATTAATATCTCTTTGTATTTGTTTAGTGGCGACTGTTGCATGTTCTTCCGTGCACCAGATCACCAGGTCCTCAGCATACATTCCACTTTGATTCCGTGTGGTAGTTCGACAACTAGATCATTGATGTAAACCAAGAAACGTTTGAGTGACAGGGGACTCCTCCCTGGGAGGGGGGGGGGACTCCATGACCCAGTAGAACTTTCTTGCTCAATCAACCATTTAATTGTACCCTGGCTTTTCTATTATGCAGGTATGCTTTTACCCATTTGTACATTCTTGAGTTATCCCTGCAATTTCTTTAGGAGACCTTCTTTCCAAACCGTGTCAAATGCTTTTCTGTGGTCTATCCATGCTGCTAGTACCAGTATCTTTCTTTAATGGAGTCCTAAATCTCTTTGGAGAGGTAGGTTGCCTGATTTTCAGTAGAGTAGCACTGTCTGAATCCTGCTTGCTGCGATATCAGGTTTTCACTGTCAAGGTACCGCTGCATGCTAAGATTAATAATGCATTCGACTGTTTTGCATAGACAGCTTGTTAGGCTGTTGGGCAAGTATATGGAGAATGTGTTGCCATCTTGTCCTGATTTAAGGAGTAGTATCATTATTGCTTCCCTCCATGCCTGTGGTACATTACCTGTGGTCCAGCTTGTGTTGAAGACCTTCAGTAGGTTTGCTCTTGTTGCAGTTCCCAGGTTTTTAATCATGTCCTTGGAACCTTCATCAGCTCCCAAGGACTTTTTTCATTTTCAATTTGGATATTGCATGCTCCAATTCTTTCATTGTGATTGGTTTATTGTGATGACCTCATGTATAGGTTCTCCTTGTCCAATGTTTTGCTGGTTCTCTCGAACTTCCTGTTGTTTGTCAGGGCTAACATTGATGTTGTTGTCTTCTGTAAAGGAATTTACAAAGTAATTAGCTGCATGTTCAACTGTTAAAATGTTTCTATCTTTATAAAGTGTGAACTTTGTGAATCAAAGAAGACAATGGAACAAGCTTACAAACAGCACACAAGGAAGCCAATTCCAGAGAACTCCTCTACCCGTGACGCCGCAAGGTAAACAGTGGATGCAGCATATTGATAGATAGATAGATAGATCCTTGTATTTCTCACTGTACCTTCATCATTTAGTTGTTTTACCGTTTCCATAATTTCCTAGTGTCTCTTTCAAGGTTCAGAGATTTTGTTTTCTCTTTCCAGCTGCCCCGTTGGTTTCTAACTTGGCTCTTTGAAATTTAGCCATTGTTTGCTGGTAATTGTTGTGGTGTTCTTAGCTAGGTCTGTTCTCTGAATGCTGTCTACGTGTGTCCATCTCATTTTGCAGCTTCTCCAATTCATCATTCCAGTAGGGTTTGTACTTTTTGCATGTCCCCTCCCACCCGGGTATGGTTTTACTAGCAGCATGTAACTCACTGCTATTTTTATGTCTTTGTCCATGTTCATGTCCTTAACTAGAACACTGATTAAATGCTGATATATTTTCCAGTCTGCTCTCTCATAGTTCTAACTAGTAAGTGTGGTGCTGTCCTTGATAAATTCATTGCTGATTCCCAAAAATAGTGGTCTGTGGTCACTACCCCCCCCCAAGCTGCTTTTCAACGACACGTGTGATGATCCATTAAAGGCCTGGTGAGTGGAATGCCAGGTCTGGTATAGAGGTGGTGTGCTATGCTCCCGAGTAGAAGGTTGGTGAGTCTGCTGGCTGGTTAATAAGTATGAGATTATTTTCATCCTGCCATCTCTCAAGTTTGTCATCTCTCTTGTCCATGATCATAGCCCCAGCTCTGTATTGGGTATTATTTCATGCCCGTCACCGTTTAACTGTATATGTTATGTTAAGTTATGTTATGTTATGTTATGTTATGTTATGTTATGTTATGTTCCTCCAGGGCAATAGGCGGCGCATAGGGCAGAAACCATAGCTTTCCATTTCTGTCTTTGTGTTGCGAGGTCTTTCAATTGTTGCGTGTTGTTTAGGTTCATTGACATGCCTTCTCTATTAATGGTTCTTCGTAGAGTTTCTCTAGGTCTCCCTCTTCTTCTTACTCCAGGTGGCACACAATATAGTGACTGCTGGGGAATTCTTAGGCTGTTCATTCTGAGAACATGGCCGATGTAAGTCCAACGCCTTTGTCTAATGAAGGAAGATATATATTCACTGTATATATACCACATATATGCTTCTACTATGTTAAGAATATGGTGTCAAAAAATAATGTTTCTCAATAGAATATTTGCAGTTCTAAATTGTCGATTTGTTTTATGTCTATGCTGTAAATTTTGAATCTGTTGGTTGGTTAGTTGCTGATCCAGCGGCCCATAGGCTCATTCCTTTTGACCTAATAATGCCATTAAATGGCATTATGTTGCTGGGAAGTCTGCGGATTTTCGGCCCACCCCCAGGACAGAGCCAGAGAATAACTATCGCACCTCCAGGAAGGTAGGTTTCAACCTATGCACTGCTCCTAGTCACTGTAGCCAATATAGGGTTCACATTGCTTATTCCCCGCCACCAATTGACTACTGGTTATGCAGAACTTCTCTATTGCTCTAGGCATGCAACCAAATGTTCAATTCAAAAGGATTGTAACGTCCTGAGTCACTGTGCCTCTATGATGGGTTTCAGCCAAAGGAAAAAACAGTGCTGTCAGTTTGCTCCTCCTCAGTGCTGCACAGTACATCCCAACCACATACATATATATTCAGGTAAACATGAAACACATTTCAACAACAAAATAAAAGCATAATTGTATAGATGACATGCCATGAAGCTTCTGTAAGTAGATAACCTCAATATAGCGGCATGTCATCCACTAAGGTTTTCTGTTGCATGGGTGGTATGTCTAGTGAGCCATTGGTGAGATCCACAGACGCAACCACATGCGCTTGGATCTGTTAAAAACCACTCCTTATCACAGCTGTTTTGAAAGTCGATATTCGGGAAAAGGTGAGGTGGGGGTGTTGTAAATTTCACCACGTCGTTTTATACAAATGCACTATCTAGCAAATAAACAAGATGACCCCCCACTCCCCACTTCATATCCCCCTTAAGCCTACAGAACATATAGTTTTTTGATTATAACAAATAAATGTCTTCGGTGATGAGCTAAAATGTTTTACATTTGATTTAACTCAGATATTCTTGATCTTTTCAGACTGCGACCACAGTCTACGTGTAAGCGTTAGCGTTCGCGAGCACTCTTTACTAGAACATCAAGTTGCTCAATCACGAGTTACAGTTTGAGAGCACCAGATTTAACAGAATGTGAAAAGCTTCTTTACTTTCTAAGAACACCACCACCCCAACCGCTCTGTACTTTAACTCCTAATTGCTTGGCAATGTGGAATCTGCTGCTTTATTTTCTGCCTCCATATTGCACTTATGCAATGTCTGCACTGTATCGCTATTACGCACATATGTTTGATTATCTCACTATTGCGCACAAATGTTTTCACTGTCTCCATGTATTGAATATTTCACTTCACTCTCTTCACTACTTGTAATACTCCATTGGTTATCTCCATGAATTGTTTACTTCATTGACTGTCTCCATTATGTGCTTCATGGAACATTCCAGTAATTGAATATTTCATTTAAGTTCCTTCATTACTTGTATACTTCATTTGACACTTTTATTAACCGTATGCTTCAATGACAATCGGTATTAATACTACACTAATTGTCTCAGTAGTGTCTAGTCTTGACACAGTACAAACAATAAAAAAATAAATGACATTGAGAATTTACAAAAGTGTCGCTAAATAGGATTTTTTTAAACAATAAAAGAATGAGCTGTACAGGGATTCCACTGTATCTGACTGTTGAAGGACTATTTTACATACTGACAGTGTAAGCTGCCCCATCTTTATACTGTTATTCACCCCCTAGCTAACTGAGAGTTTGAGGTGTGGAACCCCCGGCCACTCCATTTAGGCAATCAAAATTTGGTTTTCAGTAATTTTCCTCATCACAGCCAGTTTTCACAAAAAATGAATTTAAGTTTCTCATGAAAAGAGGAATGCATACTCGCATAAGAAAAGAGGGATGCACACTCGCAGAAGAAAAGAGGGATTACACAGGCAGAAGAAAAGAGGGATACACACTCGCAGAAGAAAAGTGGGATGTACACTCGCAGAAGAAAAGAGGGATGCACACTCGAAGAAGAAAAGACGGATGTACACAGGCAGATGAAAAGAGGAATGTACACAGACAGATGAAGAGGGATGTACACAGGTAAATGGGCGAATGACCTTTCTATTACAGGTAGCCCTCACCCCTTACTGAAGACGGTCCTGCTACAGTCATTACTGCTCCTGTTACTACTACTAGATCCGTGCTGTTGCATCGCTAAGAAACATGGAGTTAAAGCAAAGGGGACAACGAGAAAACTACAAACTTTTATCAATGGATGCCTGCACTGAATAGAGTGAAATGATATGACAAGATCATCAATGAGGAACTCATGCAAAGAACTAAATAAACTCCAGCGGGGAAATAGAAACACAGAAACTGCACTGGAAATTAATACATTAAGAAAACCAACAGAAAGCTTTGTAAGATATACAGTGTTCTGGAACCCACTAGCGTAAAGGAGTTAAGAGAAAGATCAAGAAATACCTCGAGGAAAGAATCAGATGTAGAGAAACACATTTTTGGTAAGTAATAGCTTGAAAAGAGGACAGAGATGGAGCTATTAGCTAAAGATAGAACATGGAGGAGGAGGTTTATTGAATTCATTATGCTCCGTAAGGAGGGGGGGGCGCGGGGGGCTGAAAAGTGTATACATAGGCTACTACTACCACCACTAAATCTAATACTGTAACAACAGTTTTAAATACATCATATACTATAACCACTACTAATACTAGAGCACTATTACTAACACTAAAACTATTACTACTACTACTACTACTACTACTACCGCAACACCCTCTTTTCCACGAATACTACTGCTGATTCTTCGGTTTCTACTACTGTTGATTCTTCGGCTACTACTACTGCTGATTCTTCGGCTTCTACTACTGTTGATTCTACGGCTACTACTACAACGGCTACAATTTCTACAATTACTTATTACTACTACTACTACAACCACTATTATCACCATTACAACTATTATTCACTACTGCAATAACGTCTCTATTGCTACTACTATTACTAATACTATTTCTACTGCTACTCATCATCGTCAGTAAGTGTCGTCTCCGCAATGAAGGATGGCTGCAACAGACCTCCAATATTCTCTGTCTCTTATCTTGGTTGTGCACTCTGCCATACTGTAGCCTGTACATCTCGTGATGTTACTCTCTAAATTGTATCTCTGCCTACCTCGTGCTCGACTCCCCTCGAATTTATCCTCTAGAAAGTTCTTCAACAAGGTGTACTACTACTACAACAACTACTACTACTACTACTACTACTACTGCCACTAAAAAAAATATTATTGTTACTATTGCAGCAACAGCTTCTACTATGCTACTACTGCTCCTATTCCTTCTGCAGCTATTCCTGCTACTACCACTAATACTACTACTACAAAAACTACTACCACTAAAACTACTGCAGCAAACTCTACTATTGCTACTAAGTACTGCTACAACTACTACAAAAATTATTATTCTTCACTAGTTTCAACTTTCCTTTAACGGTCTTCTGACAGTTATTATATTTTACTACAATATTTATTAAATTATTTTCGACCGGAGAGGGGGTTCTAGTAACACTTCACCCAGTCACCATTCGAAAGTGGGAACAATAAATAACAAATAACGGTATCAAACTGATGTCTGATTTCCAGTGAAAGTCGGAACTACAAAGAACTAACCAACCGACTTCTTAGAACACCAGAAGAGTACCCCGCGCCTATTCCACGGAACCACAAGAGAATTCTCTCAATCCACTAAATTATGGGCTCGAAGGGATGATGTTGTGGCCCTCCTGCACAGGTTAATGTCTTCCAGTGGTCATTATAAGAACTGATTTATTAAGGACATTTAGCGGAACACACAAAGCCTCAAAGTGATACCGGCAGATGGTTAGAGGGAGATCAGAGTTGAAAGTAGTAACAATTGGTATTGGTGGTCATTTCTCTTAGAGTGACCTTCTTCCGTGTCCACGTCGGGTTGGCTGATTGAGTTGTCGGTTTGAATCTCTTAAATATATTGACAATTTCTATTGGAACATTTTGGTGACTGATTTAATTGTTTATAGTTTATCAAATATGATTATTTCCATTACAATAATGTAGCTATGAAAATATCTTACTGTCAATAACAATAGAATAAAGTATAAATTGTAAAAATGAAAAATAATATGCATAGAACGACTTCGACGTTGCGTCAAATGGCGTTTATCACGTAATAAGAATAATAAATAACCATGTAAGTGTGTTAGTGAAAAGAAGGGAGCTCACCAAGCGTATAAGTCTCGTATCGAAGGAAGAATCAAATTACACATACTAGAGTCGTAACTCGATATAAATAATACAATTTCTAAATATATAGAACATTACATTCATATATATTATAAATGCAGACAAAGAAAAAAAAAACTACAGATCTCAGGTTGTCTAGAAGAAAAAACAACAACGCCCACTTTAAGAGCACATAAGACGGACCGTTTTAACATCAATTTACACCTTGGAATAAAACACCAGTTGTGTAGTACAAGTATAAAACGTGTGTATTTCTTGCTGACTGTAGGTCACAAGATTTGCGCACAGAAGTGTACAGATCTGTAAGAAAGAAAGCTAACCATTCTGTAATTATGGGACTTGATAGTTTTTTGGTAAAATCGTTTAGGTCAAGAATTTTCCTCTGTTTTGTTTTCTATTTCTTCTTTTTCTGTTTTGTTTGTTTTCTGCTTCTTTTTGTTATTCGTCTGCGTATGTTCTCATCTCCTGTATATTAGCAGGATGTGATCTGGATATTACAATGCGTTGTGTGTCATGCATTCTAACTTAGCTGCGATAACTGCACCTTTCTGGAAGATATCTGATTTTAACCAACTCTATGATGTGTGACAACCAACTGTGGGATGGGACAACCAACTCTACTATATGGGACAACAAATTATACGATGTGAAACAACCAACTCTATGATGTGGGACAGCCAACTCTATGATGTGGGACAGCTAACTCTATGATGTGGGACAGCTAACTCTATGATGTGGGACAGCTAACTCTATGATGTGGGACAGCTAACTCTATGATGTGGGACAGCTAACTCTATGATGTGGGACAGCTAACTCCACCTTAAAAAACATCCGCTGCCGTCTGTTACGACATGTGTGGTGGAGTGGTAGGTCACAACATCTCTTTCCGTTGCTCTTCCCCCTTTCTTAGGTCCCTGAAACACACAGTGTTTCTAGTAGTAAATGTCATGTTCTATTTTTTTTTAAAAAGTTTGAGCTCTAAAACTGCACCCAGTTTCTCTACTCTCCTGACATAGATTAGTATAATATCCTAGAACAACTGCTCATCGTGGTCACTCAACAACGTTCCTCTCATTTATAATTAGTGCAAAATAAGTCTTCTTAATTGTGTATAATGGTAATATACTGTCGGAGTACTAGAAGTAGTACATTTCATGTAACCAAAATAATATTCTTATTCGCCAACGTTCGTTCTCAAACTCCTGCAGACTCTCAGGGTGTATCCCAGAGAACGAAACGGGTTGTATCGTGGTTTGCAGCTTGACTTTAGTGTTTGTATATTTGTCCGTCACATACCACATTAGTACGGCTTATCAGAACAAATTGTAATTCTACGCCTCAGAATGGGACGCAACCGACTCCACAGTCACATGTACACAGAGTTCAAGATTGGCAACACGGCCATGTGCACATCTGGGCAGGCAGCACAAAGTACCAATCATATACTTCAAGAGTGTTATGAGTATGAAACGCTGAGATAGACATATTGACCACAGGAAACAACACTTGAATCAAAGCTCTATGAGTATGAACTACAAAAGACTAAGTTTTATTCAGGAGACAGAATTACAGATATAGACATGTTTCAAGTGAACGAAAGAAGAAGCAGAACTTTTAATCAGATATGAGATAACTACACCCCGCAATCTCCTTAGTTGCCTCCTTCAACATGCACGGCAGGTTACAGTGTCACTATTCTGTACTTCCCTTATGGGTCCCGACAATACAGGGACAATGAAATAAGATAGCTTCAATGTACGTATATATATTTAATAGTAGCAACTCTATGTTCCATTATCAATGTTCCCAAAAAACTTCTTCTGTAAGTATTTTTTTTAATCAATTGATCTACAACTAAATCTTGGTGTCCCTGGTACCTCTAATATTTTATGGTTTTACGTCCTGATATAAACTATTTGGAATTTGTTTTCCGCTGGTTGAAGAGGCGCGCCTCTCCAAAAGAGAGGTGAATTCATTAACTACCTTTGTTTCTCTGCGTTTGCCCGATTTGTTAAATTTACGATTGAATGGTGCTCACAAGCTTGTAACATGTGTGGTATTGATGTAACCGATATGTTTTTGTTTAATGACACTCCTGTCGATCGCTGGGGCTTATTACGAACATGGTTTCCTGCACAATATATGCATTTATCCAGATGTAAATATTAGGAATAACGTAGTGTAATTTGTTGAAAGCCGCAGCACTCAGTTTGGTTATCTGCCGCTTCCTCATTGATAAGTAAGATTAAACCGATCAAATAGTTGTAAAATTAGCTTTGCTTCATGGCACGGAAACATGGCATTCAACTAAGGCTAACTGACCGAAACTGAGGAACATAACATACACGTGACTTTGTCACGCACTTCCTATCAGGTTGTCAGAAACAATAGCAAGCATGAGCATGTCCCTGCATCACGTCTATGTCTCTGGCAGAGCATTAAAACAACCAATAGATGTGGTGATTACTGGGAGACAGTGATAATCAGCCAGGCTCCTACTCATATGATACGGTTTAATGTACAAACATAGAATTAATCATGGAAAGCCCTTCTTCAGTATATATATTGCGGTCTGTATCACTCATCTTGGCCGATCCAAGATTGTCATTTGTCACTGCAAATAGTTCGTGTCGCGATACAATGAATAGTATAAATCAGACAGCTGTCACGTCCTTGTTTTGTCAGGGCCGAGAGGGGAGCAAAGATCAGCAATGATGAGCTGTTACACAGTTTGTCTTCCATGCATGTCGTAAGAGGCGACTAAGGAGGTTAATGGGATGGAGTTGACTGTCCTCTGATTCCGTATAGGGTCAGTGACCCAAAGCTATGCTGAAATTGGATGTGTCAGGACGAGATGCACAGATATCGCAGCAAAGCTGTAAATATTGACATAACGCATTCGTTCTCCAAGCTACTTCCTATCAATCTGCAGGAGTTTGAGGATGGACGCAGAAGAAGAAGAAGACAACGTCAGTCAACTGTTATGACGAGTTCATGATGCTTACATCTAGAATAGAATGTGATTATATCCGTAGATAACGACTGTGCTATGAGGTGGAGGAAGGTTGACTAAAATTGCCTTTCATTTCGCTTGGGGATCACTCATTATAGGTTGATGATCTGTTTTTGGGAACGCAGTTGGGGAGGGGAGTGTGATATAATCTTACCCAATGTTTAATTACTTGCTGTATAACTTGAATGAATCAATAAGAGTCATATCCAACAGTATATGTCAATTATTATTATTTGTAGAAGACGTTAGCAGTATTTAGGCCATGCTTAGTTCAAACGAGAATAGACTTATCCACCAAGCTCTGTCATTGTCATTAACAAGATTAACAAAAACATGGAAGACCTAAAACAGCACTACGAAGAACAATCAAGAGCGAGGCATTGACAATGGTGGTATTAACACCACTCAAGAACTACAACAGCATGCACCGAACCGCACGTCATGGGGAACTTAATTTCTGCATCATATACCGCCCTTGGCACATATCTATTCGCTGAACCTTTTGTTGCCTTTCAGCGTGAAGGGTTGAAGAGTTTTCTGGAGATGACCCTAGTGTGTGCTGAGTATAGTTGGCGCCTCTTTTATTTCGGTACTCCATCGTTTTCTTGGTCGGCCTCTAAGTCTGCCATCACTTGATCTGTTGACTCTTAATATATTCCAAGATTGGGACGGTGCCGGTTCTTTGTCTAATATCCTAATTTCTCACTCTGTCTCTTAGCGATATTCCTAGGATTCTGCGTAAGCTTGCCATTTCAGCTGTCACAAGTTTATGTTTGTCTTGTGCTGTCGGTGTCTACCATTGGTACGAAAGAACAAAATAAACCAACTATATGACTTGCTATTGAAGATGTAGATTACTATTTACAATTGATGAGGTAGATTAATATCCACTATTGACGAGGTAGATTAATATCCACTATTGAAAAGGTAGATTAATATCCACTATTGACAAGGTAGATTAATATTCACTATTGAGGTAGATTAATATCCACTATTGACAAGGTAGATTAATATCTACTATTGACAAGGTAGATTAATATCCACTATTGAGGTAGATTAATATCCACTATTGTCGAGGTAGATTAATATCCACTATTGAGGTAGATTAATATCCACTATTGAGGTAGATTAATATCCACTATTGTCGAGGTAGATTAATATCCACTATTGACGAGGTAGATTAATATCCACTATTGAGGTAGATTTATATCCCCTATTGACGAGGTAGGTTACTTACCTACTATCGACGTGTATACTATTTATATGAACCTTCACAATGTGAATGAGCGGGAGTTGTGAATGTGACTCTAGATTAGTGAAGATATCACGTTTTAAATTTGAAGTTTGAGACAACGTGAGAGACCTTCTTATAACAAGCTAAAAATTAAACTTGTGCAACAATCCACACGAAGTTAGTTCGAAACTCATTAGATAATTGCACGTCTTTCAGGAGAAGCGTTAGATATTGTGTTAGAAGCAAAATGAATCACATAAGATTGGTCGTTACAGAATTCGCTATCACGGATCTATTGTTGTGGATATTTGTCCTGGAAAACGTAAGTTATTGTTAATGAAGCTAATGTATTGTTACTGTTGTGAGTTTATATTGTTGTATCTGTGTGTTGCGATATTGAGTAATATTAAATACATACTACAAATAAGACGATGATGAATAAACCCTTGAACTTTGAACAGGTTTATAGCCCATAGCCATTCTGACAAAATGGCTCCCCCTCATGCGAGTAACCAAGGTGACAGCTAAATCTCGTGTGATGTTTGTTATCTCAAAGTCACGGTTGTGTTAGGAAAGTTTATGGATGTATGTTTAGTTTCAAAAGGGAGGACTTCCAGTTCAACAGTATCCCAGGATCAGCTCGTCCTGCCAGAAGTGCAGCATACCTTTGAGCCATCGAGTCCATCATTCTGTCAGATCTGTTGACGCATCTACAGTAATGGCACATCTAGCATCTCCGCTACCTATGAATATGCCGCACAAAGACACAAGTGCAATGTTCCAACTTCATCTTCGCCATTCTTGGGGGCAATGTGGCAAAAAGGTAATAGTAGGAAAACCAAACAAGACATGCAGTGACATTCGTGATTGTTTTCCTCAGGTAACAGAATATCAGTCTATAACTTCCAATATTTCTTAGTTGAAATATTCTTCTGCGTTCGTTCTCAAACTCCTGCATATTAGCAGGATGTAGTCCGGAGAACAGAATGTATCATAGTTTTCAGCACTACTGCTATTTCTGCGCCTTTCAGCCTGACACATAATTCTTCAGCATAATTGTGGGTCACCGATCCTATATGGGATGGAACAGCCAACTATATCCTATAATCTCCTTAGTCGTCTCTTGCGACATGCATGGAAGGTACACCGTGTTGCTATTCTCTTCTCCCCTCTCGGACCCCGGAAACCGACGGAGAATTACAATCTATGCCATGCCTAGGAAGAAGACTGGGCATATTCTTTGCACCTGTTACTATTCTCTGTATGAAATGTCTCGGTTGCCACGCGGGCAACAGATCTTCTTCTTCTCGTCCGCAGTTTGACATATGAACCATACTTCAGCATGACTTCTAGGTTACTCTTATCCCTATGGTATGGGATAAGCAATTGAAACCCCAAACACACTTAGTCACCTCTTACGACATGCTTTGCAGGTAACAGTGCCACTATTATTTGCTTCCCTTTTCGGATCCCTACAATACAAGGTGCACTCTGAGAAGGCGTAGAAGATTAATTTTTCTGCACTCAGATTACCCAACATATTCTTCTGTGTTCGTTCTCAGACTCCTGCAGATTGTCATAATGTTATCCGGATAACTGGATGCATTATTCTTCTTCTTCTTCATCGTTCTTCAGTCAGATATCAGGTTACAGTACCAATAGCTTCAATGAATTGTGTGATTCGCTTCAGGTCATCCATGGAACCCCTCAAGTCTGGAAGCAGTGCCGTCTCAGTAGGCCATATTTTCTCCCTCTCTTCTTGGTAGAGTTGACAGGCATGAAGAATGTGTTCTGCAGTCTCTGGGCTCAGTCCACAGTTGCACAGGTCTGTCTCACCAATCTTCAGCTTTCGGAACATGTGACTTCTCAGTCTGTTGTGACCAGTTCGTAGTCTGAAAATGATGGTTTGTTCCTTGCGTGACATTTGGTGGTAGGGGTCATTTGGTTCTGCAGTTGGGTGCATTTGCTTCCACTTTTTCTTATATTCTGCTTTTAACATGGTCTTACTTTCATAGTACGTATTATCATTTTCTATTTGTTCCAGTGATCCCCCTTTCCTTGCCAGGAGATTAGCTTTTTCATTTCCAGGTATGCTACAGTGACCTGGGATCCACTGCAGTACTGTTTCTTTGGTGGTACTGCTGAGGTGTAGTAAGCAGGCCGTAAGTTCATTCATGCTCGTGTTCTTTGGATCTTTCAATGCATGCAATACTGATTTTGCATCCGTTAGAAATACTACATGTCTGTTGTGACTCAGCAAGCAATTCATGAGCATTTTGGCTGCCTCTATTATTGCTTCCATTTCTGCTTTGAAATTTGTGGAATGTTTGCCTGTGGGTATGGATTTCTCTATTTCTTTTCCATCTGGTGTTACTATATATATTCCTGATCCTCCATCTAATACTGCCTCTTTCGCTGATCCATCTGTATATACATGTGTCCATATATCCTTTGGGTATGCTTTCTGTATGTGATTCTTAGTTGTCTCCTTTAGTACTTTTATAGTAGTTTCTGTTTTCGAAATAATGCTTGGTATATTGTCCATAATTCTTGGGAAGTTTTTCCTGTCCCATGTTGGGTATGTGTTAAAGGTGTTTAGTGGTTTTAGGTTATGTAGGTCTGTATCTGTGAGTGATTTCTGGAGCTGTTTAGCGGAGTGTAGAAAGCTGCCTCTTTTGAGTCGCTCTTTTGTAGGTCTGCTTAGTCTTTGGTTCATTTGATGACTCTCCAAACATTTGAACTTTGCATACTGTGTGAGGATTTTTTCATTTCTTCTTTCTTCCATTGATGGCAAACCTGTGCATGTTTCCATTTCTGTGATTGTGATTCATACCTCCTGTTATAATTCTGAGATTGCGGTTTTGTATCTTTGAGATCTTTTGAGTGTTACTCTTGGCTGCAGTCCCCCATGCTGACATTCCATATTCCAAAGCTGGTCTTACATAACCTGTATATGCTCTACTTAGAATTTTTCCATTTGCACCCCAATCTGTTCCAGCCAATTTTTTAAGGAGTGCTGTCCTCATTGTACCTTTTGTTTGGCACTTGTCTACGTGCTGTTTCCATGTAAGTCTTTGATCAAAATCGACTCCAAGGTATGTAGGTGTCTCATCTTTTGGCAATGTTTGACCATTTATGGTTAGTAGGATGTTCTGTGGTTTGGTGGACATGCTGAAGATGGTATAGGTAGTTTTTTGGGCATTGATAGACATGGCCCATTGGTCTGTCCACTTGGCCTAATTGTCCATAGTTTCTTGCAACCTTATTTGTGTTGTGCCTACGCTCTCTTCACTGCACCATATCGCCAGATCGTCTGCATACATTGCAGCATTTACTTTACGCGAGAGAATTTGGTCAATGTCATTCATGAATATAAGGAATAGAGTGGGGGATAGAACACCTCCCTGTGGTACTCCATGCTTAAAGAGTTTCTTTCTGCTATGCTTCATTTCAAGCTTCACTGCTGCTTTTCGGTTGTGCAGGTAGTGTTTTATCCAGTAATATATGCGCACTGTCACTTTGTTTTGTTGTAGTTTAAGGAGGAGTCCATCTTTCCATACACAATCAAAGGCTTTTTCCATATCTACCCACACCACTGATGTCTGCTTTTTTTCCTGGAAAGCATCCTCTAATTCCTGGGCAATTAGTGTAATCTGGTTTTCAGTTGATCTACACTTTCTGAAGCCAGCTTGCTGATTTAGCAGGATTTTATTTTTTTCTAGGAACCACATCATTCTTTTGTTTACCAGGCGCTCCATTAATTTGCAAACACAGCTGGTCAGACTTATTGGGCGATTGCTGTCCACCTTATTTTTTAGCTTGCCTTTCTTGTGGATGGGTATCATTATGGCGGTTTTCCACACCTGTGGCACTAGACCTCTATCCCAACAGTTGTTAAAATTTTTTATTAATTTCTGTTTTTGCTGATGGTCCGATGTGAATTAGCAGTTCATTTGGTATGTCATCAGGGCCAGGTGATTTCCTAAGTTTTAATACTGCTAGTTCTTCATTTAGTTCATTGGGATGCATTATTTAATTGTTTATAATATTTCTGCGCCTTTCAGCCTGACACATCCGGCTTCAGTATGACTTTGGTTCACTTTGACCATATATGGGATGGGACAGCCAACTCTACCACCATAAACTTCTTAGTCGCCTCTTTGGAGATACATGGAAGATAAACAGTGTTGCTATTCTTTTCTCCCCTCTCTGCCCACGGAAAAACAAAAATTCACCTAGTAAACAAGACGTCGTTCGCAAGATTCGAACCCGAAACGTCTTGATAAACCGAACGTATTAGCCTCTACGATAGGGCGATCTCCAATCAATAATTTATTGTATGGTCCTAATCAAAGCCTGACAGTCACATACGGATGTTGTGATGATTTTGTCAACACAATCTCCAAATTGGATGTAATTGGATGGATATATGCGCACAAAATACACACAATTTCTCTGTATTAGAAACGGCAACAGATGAAGACAGATATTCAGTCACGTTTAGTGAAACAATTGTCAGCCGTTTCTAATATAAGGGAATGGAATTGATGAAACCATCTCCGTATTTTTATATTTATTTTTATTTTGTGTGTTTATTTAGTTTGTGTTTGTTTCTTGAAGAAGTTGAAACATAACGTAGAAAACGTTAATGTTCTTTTGCTTTCTGTTATATCTTTTTTTTACATTAGTTTCATTATTTGTTAGTTATTAGTTAAACCAGTAACACTAGTACAATATGACAATCAATACAAAGTGACTGCGTGAAACGTAACAACAATTAGACTTACGTAAAACATAGGTTTATATTTCGTCTCAATGGGACACGACAGGCTATAGCTAAAACTAGTAGATAATGATGGGCAATGATGAGCACACAAGAAATCATACAAATTACAATACACAAATCACATTCAACGTTTCAACCAAAAGGTCTTTATCAAGACACAAACAAAACATCAAAAGACGACAAATGGAAAAATTATCACAACGTCCAACGGAAATATGGAAAAGATATGCCGGAAGGTCAGAAAGTACACAAAAAACGTAAATATATGTGGAAAGGAAACGAACAAAAAGATGAGTAAATGACGGAACAAAAAGAATAAAGACAAAGACCACACCAACCCAGTACTAGACATAAGAGTGGTCGGAAGTGAGTCCAAAAGGCTTGAGTGTACCCAATTCAAAAATGAGACGATTTTATAGAGCATACCTAGATCTATCATCGGTGGTGCAAGATCTGATGTCGGTGACCTGAATATCCAAAGCACCATGATGACCAACGCCGTTGAAGTGTGTGGCCACAGGAGTGGGTGTTCTGTGCTTGATGGTTACAAAAGCGATCGCTCAATCATAGGCCAGTTAACCCGATGTACTGTTTGCCACAGCGTTTACATATGATCGCGTAAATGACATTACGGGATTCACATGTAAAGGCCTCATCGATGGGGAAAATGGCCTTGGGAAATGAAATGGAGCGCATCTGAACTACGTAAGGACATGTATAGCAACGAACACGTGAGCAACGAACAGTGCCAAAATGGTCAGGAACAGAAGACTTGCCTGTGGTGGGGATCGAACTCGGTACCTTGGCCGTCAAGACGCGATCTATATCATTCCGCCACAGAGTCGGACAAATATATAATCATCATCATCAAGTGCCGTCTCCGCAACGAGGGTTGGCTGCAACGTATCTCCAACATCTCCTGTCTCTTGTCTTGGTGGTGCACTCTGCTAGACTGTAACCTGTCCATCGTGTAATGTTACTCTCCCACTTGTATCTCTGCCTACCTCTTGCTCGCTTCCCTTTGACTTTACCCTCAAGTAAGTTCTTCAATTGGGTGTCATGTCTTTTAATGTGTCCAAAGTATTTTATTTGCCTGATCTTTATTTCTCTTAGTAGTTCTTTCTTCATATTAAGTGTTTTTAGCACCTCTTTATTTGTTTTCTTCTCTTTCCATGATGTTCTCCCTATTCTTCTATATACCCACATCTCAAAGGCATCAATTTTGTCTTCTAATTGTTTATTTAGTGTCCATGTTTCTGAGCCATACATTAATATGGAATAGATGTAGCATTTTATAATTCTCATTTTTAACTTGTTTGTAATTTGTTTAGATATTAATAATTTCCTCATGTCATTGAAGGTACTTTTAGCCATACCTATTCTCCTTTTAACTTCTGTTTCACATCTGCCATCATTTGTGACTATGTGTCCAAGATATTGATACTGTTTTACTTGTTGTAGTTTCTCTCCCTGTATGTTTATGTTTACCTCCTGTTCTTCTGTGTTTTTGCTGATTATCATGGTTTTTGTTTTTTGAATGTTTGTATCCAGTCCATATTCATTACTTGATTTATTGACTTGATCTATTAGTCTTTGTAGTTCATGTTCACTTTCTGCTAAAAGAACACTGTCATCTGCATATCTAATGTTGTTTATTATTTTCCCATTGATCTTGAGTCCTGGTATTTCTTCTATATTTTTAAAGATATTCTCTGTGTAGATATTAAATAGGCCTGGTGATAAAATGCATCCTTGTCTTACCCCTCTTCTTATTTCTCTGTACGTAGAGTAGCTATTTTCACACCTTATTGATGCAGTTTGTTCCCAATATATATTTCTAATCAGCCTGATGTCTTTTCCATCTATGCCTATTTCTTGAAGACATTTGATTAATTTTTCATGTTGGACTCTGTCAAAGGCCTTGCTGTAGTCTATGAAGCAAATATAGATACTTTTTTGGACTTCTATATATTTATCTATCACTAGCCGGATACTCAGTATAGCTTCTCTGGTTCCTTTGTTTTTCCTAAAACCGAATTGTTCTTCACCGACCTCCATGTCTATCTTGTTCTTAATTCTTTCATGTATTATCTTGAGAAGTATTTTAGTTAGATGGCTCATTAGACTTATTGTTCTATATTCTGTACAGTCCACAGCCCTGGGCTTCTTAGGTAGTGGTATGAATATTGATGATGTTAGGTCTTTAGGTATATGGCCTGTTTCGTATATGTCATTGCAAATTTCTGTGATAGTATCTACACCAAATTCATTTAGAGTTTTTATTATGTCTGCTGTTATGTTGTCAGAGCCTGCAGCTTTTCCACATTTTATTGAATTTATTGCATGTTCTACTTCTGATTTCAGTATTGCTGGTCCATCATTGTTGTGTATTGTTGGTTCTTTGTTCCGTTGGTCGTCAAACAGTTCTGTTACATAATCTGCCCATCTTGTGAGTGCTTCTGTTTTATCAAATATTATTTTACCATTTTTATCTTTTATGCAGCCACCGCCATTTATAGGATTTTTCTTATTTGTGATCAGCCTTATCTCCTTATGCATTAATTGTGTCTTCTGTTGTATGGACATATACTCTATTTCACTGCATTTTGTTTCTAGCCATTGTTTTTTCGCTGTTCTGCACATGTTACGTATCTCCTTGTCTGTACTTGAGTATTTTGGTGTATTTTTAGCTTTTTTCTTTCTGTCATTTTCTCTAATATTTCAACTGTCATCCATGTTTGTTTGTTCTTGGTATTTCTTGTTGGTAAATTTTTACTTGATGTTTGAATACTTTTCTTTAGGCTTTCCCATTTATTGTCTATTTTCTCTTCTGGATTTTCCCTTCTGTATTGTTCCATGCACTCTATCATTAGATGTTCATATCTATTCTTTACATCTACAAGGTATTTTTGTTGTATGTCTTGTTGTTTTAGTGCTGATGCGTCTATCTGTGGTTCTTGGATTCCTCTATTTACTATCTTGTTAAGTTTGACATTTATTTTGCACAGCACTGGATTATGGTCAGAGTTGATATCTGCACCTGGGTATGTTTTGATATTTTTGACACTATTTCTAAATCTATTGTTAATCATATGTAATCTATTTGGTTCCTCTTTCTAAATATATAATAGGCATATCATATTAAATAATTAATCGTATTTTGTTAACATTGATGTGGTTTGTTGCATTTCTTCTCTTGATTTCTAATGCACGACACGCTAAACCAACTTTTCTCAAACTGGATTCCGAGTAACCATAGGATTCCTAAACAAAAGAAGCTAGGGGTTCTACGAGAAATGGTAATCAATGCATTTGCATTTACACATTTATTTTTGTTGAATTTCAAATTCGTAATTCTAGTACACATTCTCACATGATACTGGACATTCTCACATGATACTGGACATTCTCACATTATACTGGACATTCACACATCATACTGGACATTCTCACATTATACTGGACATTCTCACATCATGCTGGACATTCTCACGTCATAATGGACATTCTCACATCATACTGGACATTCTCACATCATACTGGACATTCTCACATCATACTGGACATTCTCACATCATACTGGACATATATTGGGTATTATAAAAAGATTCTTATTTTGTTCAAATGTTGAAAGCATAATAACATAAAATTTTAAAAATCTAAAGTTCAACCCCGAATTGAGTATTTGTCCCGAAAGACAAGCATTTGTTTTACATTAGGAAAGTTCATTTTATTGTGCACGTTGGCATCATAAACAAACATTTCATTAACAAACATATTTGTTCACATAACATTTTAACTTGGATTTATATTTTTCCTTTAGATATGCTTTAGATTTGTTCATATTTTATATACGATATATGTATATATATATATATATATATATATATATATATATATATATATATATATATATATATTAATGAAGTAAGGGTTCTGTGAAACATAAATATTTAAAAGGATTCTTCTGAAGCAAATAAATTGAGAATGCTGCCTTAAAATGTATGTGTTCACTACTAGGTGGTGATCATATATAACATCTTTCGTTACTTGGTTATTATGATTTTTTTGTCAGGTTTTAATTTGATCTGTTGCCATAGTTTATGTTTTTTCAGTGTTTAATCACAAATGTTATATTATATATCTCGCTGTGTTTTATTTTGATAGTATCAGTTGTTTAAGACAAGTGTTTCTTTTTAAATAAAAATCCAGCTAATCACTGTTTTTTGGAAGGTGAGGAGGAGTCAATAATGGAATTGTTTTCCTTTTATTTACTAGATTCATAGTGCAAAATGTCATTCTTAATATTAAGAAAAAAAACCCACCCGTGTGTTGTCGAGGCCAGAGAGGCAAAGAATAGCAACACTGTTTACATTACATGCATATCAAAAGAGGCGTCTAAGGAGTTTATGGGGAAAGGTGGCTGCCCCATCCCATATAGGGTAAAAGTGACTCAAAGCCATGCTGAAGATGGATGTGTCAGCCGGAAGGCGCATATATTGCAACAGTTTTGTAAACCATGACACAACGTATTCCGTTCTCCGGACTACATCCTGATAATCTGCAGGAGATTGAGAATGAACGCAGAACAAGAAGAAAAAACTGCTACTCTACTGAAGATCAGGCAACCTATCTCTCCCACGAGATTTAGGATGGCTTCCAAGATAAGAAACTGATACTAGCAGCATGGATAGACATCAGGAAAGCATTTGAAAAGGTTTGGAATGAAGGACTCCTAAAGAAATTGCAGGGTTAGCTCAAGAATTTACAAATGGGTAAAAGCATACCTGCATAATAGAAGAGCCAGGGTACAATTATATGGTCGCAAGAGCAATAAAGTTATACTGCGTCATGGAGTCCCCCAGGTAGGAGTCCTGTCATCCACACTATTCTTGGTTTACATCAATGACCTAGTTGCTGAACTACCACACGGAATCAAAGTGGCAATGTATGCTGGTGATCTGGTGCACTTAAGAACATGCGACAGTGGCTACTAAACACATACAAAGAGCTATATATGCCCTAACCTTACGGGCAAATAGATGGTGCGTCAGCAAGTGCAGATAAGTGCAGCACAAAACTCTTTACTCTCTCAATAAAACAAAAAGCTGGTCATATCAAGATAGAGGGAGAGCTCTTGAAAGAATACAAACAGCCCACATACCTCGGAGTTACTTTTGATGATAAGCTGACATGGAAACAACACATAAACAAAGCAACAACAAAAGGTAGGAGGAAGTTAGCTATCCTGAGAAAACTAAATGGAACCACAAGGGGAGCCAGTGGGAATATACTCCGTAAAGTTTACCAGCAAGGCATACAACCACACCTGGAATATGGTTCAGCTGCGTGGTGTCCTGCATCACACACCACCTTACAAGATCTAGATAAAGTGCAAAATCAGGCACTTAGGATAATACTGTGAGCAATGAAATCAACACCCATAGTAGAGATGCAGACAATGGGAAGAATGCAAACACTTTTGGCGAACGCAGAGACACAAAAATACTAATTCAAACAGAAAAGTTTCAGTGTATGTCAAGTCATTAAATAAAGGAAAGATTCCAAAATCTAGCAATGGGGCGACTGAAAAGAAGCAGCTTTATCCACCACGCTAAATGACTCCGTAGACAACATACAGACCTGCCTGAAGATGACATCCCCTTAAGGTCTGTACCAGAAGAAACCCCGCGGAGTGAAAGGCATGGAATGCCAATATACATTCAGACCCATGTGAAATGAATACTAAGCGAGGACGAACAAAACAGTGTGCAGCGAAGAACAGTCACCCTCAGTTTCCTGGATGAGGAATATCCACAAGATATATGGGTCAGAGTATACACAGATGGGTCAGCACAGAATGCAGTGAGGAATGGAGGTGCAGGTGTATATATAGAATATCCACACAAGCCTAGAGATACAATCAGAACACCGACAGGGAAATTCTGCAATAACTATTATCCAGGCAATTATGGTGGAAACTAAAAAACTGCTGAACTCCAACTCTGGCATACAGCCTGTGGTATTCCTGACGGATGCAAGGTCAGTGCTTCAAGCTCTCGAGTCTGGAAAACTAACAGACTTGCAAAAACTACTTAATGAATTGTTTTACCAGTTTAGGGTAACCATGCAGTGGATACCCTCTCACTGTGGAATACCAGGAAATGAAAAAGCAGACCAACTGGCTAAGGAAGGTGCTGCCGAAGACCAACCAGACATATCAATCACCTACCATCAGAAAAAACAGATGATCAAGTCAATAAGAAAGCCACAAACACCAACACAAGATGACTATCACATTATGAACAGATCAGAACAAGTTATAATTCTACGTCTCAGAACAGGACACAACCGACTCCGCAGTCACATGTATACAAAGTTCAAGATTGGCAACACGACCATGTGTACATGTGGACAGGCAGCACAGAGTGCCAAACATATACTTCAAGAGTGTTCTGAGCATGAAACGCTGAGGCAGACATATTGGCCAGAGGAAACAACACTGGAATCAAAGCTCTATGGGACACTGTATGAACTACAAAAGACAGTGAGTTTTATTAAGGAGACAGAATTACAGATATAGACATGTTTCAAGTGAACGAAAGAAGAAGAAGAAAAACATGTGATTTGAACATCTCATCTACAAGTTTATTGCTATAACTCCTTAGGTTACAACTACAGGAAAACTATCATCCAAATTCAAATTGAATACATGTTAATCTAAACTAATGCTATGATAATCAGGACAATGCATAAAATTCGGTTTTTTAAACAAAAGATCTTTATAAAAACATCGCAAATAACTAACACATCACACAGCCAGTAACTGATAGTGCTCAACAAGCAGTGCTAAATGATAACACACAAAATGTCATTAGTACTGCTGGAACTACAACTGATGGTGCTACTATCATTGCTATAAATATTAACAGTAGTCTTCTTATTTTTTGTGCGGGGGGGGGGGGTAAAATGGCATGAGGCATGGTCAGCAATCAACCAACCATAAGATTTTGACTGCTAAAATTACTGCTATTATTACTACTTTGACTGCTAAAATTACTGCTATTATTATTACTTGTAATTTTGGCTGCTAAAATTACTGCTATTAATATTACTAGGCTGCTAAATTACTGCTATTATTATTACTTGTAATTTTGACTGCTAAAAATACTGCTATTAGCTTCTGTTTCACAACTGCCGTCATTTGTGATTTTGTGTCGCAATTGGTAGCGTATACAGAACGTTGCCATCAATCCAGAATTTTTGGTTGTAGGGATTTTTTCCCCCTACTTGTTAGTAGAAAAAGATAGTGTTCTTCTATTTTTTGTAATGTATTTCCATGTATGTTTATGTTTAGCGTCTGTTCTTCTGTGACTTTGCTGATTAGCATAGTTGTTGTTTTTTTTAAATATTTATATCCTCATGTAATTTACTTTATTTACCGACTTGATATATTAGTCTTTGTAGTTCATGTCCACTTTCTGCTAAAAAAAAAGTGTCATCTGCGTATCTCAGGTTGTTTATTATTTTACCATTAATCTTGAGTCCTGCGACTGGGGTCTTATAAATTTAGCAATCCAAAACAAATCACTATTGACAAAATAGTACGCGCGCATATTCTTGTGTCACAATGAATGCGGACCTGTTGATTAAACATAGACAACACAAAAACACAGACACAATACATACACACAACACAGATACACATGGCACACACAAATACAACAAACACAGAAAACACACAAAAACATCAAACAAACATAGACACAGCACAAACAGACATAATACACAGACATAAAAAAACCACTACCATTAATATTATTACAGCTACCACTAATATTACTACAACTGCCATTAATATTACTACAATTACCGCTAATATTATTACAACTACCATTAAAATTACTAGAACTACCATTATTATTACTACAACTACCATTTATATTACTAAAACTACCATTACTATTACTAGAACTACCACTAATAGTATTACTACCAATGCCACTCGTGTTTTGACTACAGTTATTGTTATTATGATCAGCACCACTACAGCTTCTAGTAATAGAAGTCATACATCTCTGTTGAGGGATCTCATGGGAGCTCTGCTGAGTAGTTCAGCTATTTCATTTGTCATGATCTTCACATCGTGAGTTCGAAACCGGACCGTGTCACTTTGCACAAACATATGTATGTCTCCGGACGGTGTCCCTCAGCACAAACATATGTATGTCTTGGAACTTCCATTGGGACAATTGCTTGAAGCTACTAAGTGTATGTTTATGTATTGTGCATGTTGTGTCTGTGCTTGTGTAGTGTGTCAGAGTGTGTGCTGCGTCTATGTATGTGTTTTGTCTTTGTGTGTGTCATGTGTGTGTGTGTGTTTTGTATAAGACGCGTTATGTCTGTGTTTAATCGGCAGGTCCGCATTCTTTGTGACATTGTATTAGAATACATACACGTACGACTTGATCAAAGGTGATATTTTTCTCGTTCCGGAGTTTTTTTTTCTAAGAACACATGACTGACCTGGTATAAAATAACAAAACTATTTTTCTTAAAGCCTGAATATATCCTAGTTGCAATATATGGATGTGAATCTTTGACAATCACCAATAAAGTGAGAAATGATTTTGAAACATTTGAAAGCAATGTTGTATAAAACACAACTAACATGAAACAAACTTCTGAATTTAAATGCCTGGAAAGTATATTCAGAGACAACGGAAAATTGGACAGAAAGATTCAGACAAGATGTCAGATAGCAAACTTGTTTTTGGCTGTAGTGATTCTTTTTCCTACTTGTTAGTAGACAGTAATGACATACCAGCTATCACCATTACTGCTCAACCCAAAGATCAACATGGAAATCAAGAGATGATAAACAGTATTTTTATGCCACCACTTTGCTATCGATGCCAGACATGGGCGCTGACAGCAGTCCAACAGAGAAAACATACAACATGTGAGATGAAATGCCTGAGAAAAGCTGCAAGAGTGACCAAACTAGACAAAATGAGAAACGCTGAAATCAGAAAAATCGGTTCAAGACCATGCACAGAATACATCGAGAAACAGCAAATAAAATGGTTTGGACACCTTATGAGAATGAACCATAACCAGCTATCAAATAGAACATATACCATAATAAGATCCGGATGCAAGGCCAGAGGATGACCTAGAACAATATGGATAGATAACATCAAGACAACACTGAACAAATACGGATTCAGCGCAGCCAAACGACACATCTGGTCTTAAACAGACAACTAAAGCTCCCAGTCACCACTCCTATGCAAGTGGGGATATTATGACCATCATCCATCTGGGATGGACAATAGACAATAGTTATATAAGAATCCCCAGAATTTCAGGGACTAAACAGTTCAACATTAGATACATTCTGAGAAATCACTCGTAATTGGCAGCAATGGTTGTGTAATATTAAATAATTCCCCTTCTGATAAGCAGACCTAGGTTTCAAATAAATTGCACATTCGGGATGTCAAATAAAAATTACTCCGGTAGTTCACTCAGCCACCAGGAAGTAGGGTATCAAAGCTCAAGCTTTGGTAAGGTCAAGGAATGGTGCCAATCGTTACTGAGTAAGTGTGGTAGGCGACGCTAGTCAGGTGGTTACTGGTCAATCACTGACTAGGCAGCTCAGAATTTATGGGAAATTGTGTGCTATGACGCTGGTTTAGAACTCATCTTACCTCCGCCTTGCCTTTACCTCTGTCAACATGAAAGTAAAACAAAACTAGCTAAACAATAAGGATCTTTTTGAAACATACAATATTTTGCCCATAACAAAATGTAACATCCTAAAATATACATCAATGGGGTGGGGGGGGGGGAGGATGTCAGGACAATAAAGAAGTAGACCACGAAGAAGATGGATACAAGACACATTACTTGAGTGTGACCCTCGTGGAAAAGTTAGCTCAAGGTCGATAGTAATTTAGATTATAATGGCATGTACACATGATGATGACATGCCAGATGTGACTTTACGTCTATAGTAGATTTGTGTGTGTCAGCGATGAAGTGATCATGTCTACTGAAAATTTGGGTAGCATTGTTACGCACGTTTATGTTTTGTACTGCTTCCTGTCCATTGTTACCGCAGCCCCAAAGTAGTACAGGTATTATAGTAGTACTAGCAGTACTAATGCTATTAGTGATATTAAACTTTATTTCACTTTAGGCAATAGCAATAGAGTGGACAATGGATAAGGGAAATGTACTGAAACTACTTCACGTTTTGTCGAAAGAAGCGACTAAGGAAGATTTTGTGGGTGCTGTTAGCTGTTTCATCACATATGGGGTCAAAGTGACCAGTAAGTCATGCTGAAGTCGGATATATCAGGTCTAAAGTTGTAGATGTCACAGCCAAGCTGCAAACGATAACATAACGCATTTCGTTCTTCGGACTATATCCTGCTAGACTGCAGGTGTTTGAGAACGAACGAAAGATAACTAGAAGACAAAATATCGAGATTTAGGCAATACGGTAACAGATGTGGTGCTAGAAAACTGGACGCAACTGCATGCAGCGTAACATGGACAGTGTGATCAAGCAAGTCACGGGAACCAGAAGTATTCATACTATTCATTATTTGCTATAGGAAACGGGATGGGTTACTTATGGGACTGTCCAGAACACAATGATGATTCATAACCAGTAATCAAGTAGTGATATTAGTTCCGCAGAACCCGGCTAGTAGTAGTAGTAGTGATAACAGTACTGTGTTAGCAGTAACCAGTTAGTAGTAGCAGTAGCGATAGCAGTACTGTATTAGTAGTACCCGGTTAGTAACAGTAGTGATAAAAGTACTGTAATAGTAGTACCCGGTTAGTAACAGTAGTGATAAAAGTACTGTATTAGTAGTACCCGGTTAGTAACAGTAGTGATAAAAGTACTGTAATAGTAGTACCCGGTTAGTAACAGTAGTGATAAAAGTACTGTAATAGTAGTACCGGGCTAGTAGTTGTGTTAGAAGTAATGTATTATTAGTACCCGGCTAGTAATAGTGACAACAGTACTGTGTTAGTAGTATCCGGCTAGTAGTAGTAGTGTTAGCAGTACTAGTACCCAGTTAGTAGAAGTGATAGCTGTACTTTATTAGTAATACACGGTTAGTAGTAGTAGTTATAGCAGTACTGTATTACTAGTACCCAGCTATAAAGCAATACTTTATTAGTAATACCCGGATAGAAGCAAACTACTGTATGCATTTATATTGTCTAAAAAATCATTACAGCCAAAACAATTATGGGCTGTTGACTACGTCATGAATAGGATATGCTACCAAAACTATTTGTGGGTGGGATGTTTTATTTGTGGGTGGGATGTTTTATCAATATTTTCTTGTCTTCATTGGTCTACAACAGAGATAAGTTGATTAACGAAGCACAGCGTGGTTATTGTTCTTTGGTATGTTTATTAAGAGAGACAGATGTTTGGTATCCGAGAAATCCGATAAGGAGGATATTTGACTTGCAGATTTGCTTGTTTCTAAGTAGCTTGTGTTACTTTCCTAAGCAGGGTGTGTGAACCCCTCAAACACACCACTCATATACAGCTTTGAGTTGTAGTACCAAGGTTGCAGTTGTGATAGTAGTAGTAGTAGTACTACCTATTAGTACAAGGACAGTATTAGTTTGTGATAGTATTATTGATAAGTATTTGTGATAGTAATATTATTGATAAGTATTAGTTTGTGATAGTAATATTATTGATAAGTATTAGTTTGTGATAGTAATATTATTGATAAGTATTAGTTTGTGATAGTAATACTATTAGTACTATGATAGCAGTAGTCACTAAAGGTTTTTTAAGTTGCAGCATTTCAATATTCATTCTCAAAATCCCACAATCCCTCTTGTAACAGGATAATGGTCCTACTATACTTCCAGCAGGATGTAGTCCAGAGAATTGAAATGCGTTGCCGTTTATTTGATCAAATGGTTCAACACATCCGTCTTCAGCGGCGTAAGTTGCAGTGATAATGATTTATTGAGGTAAATAGTAGTAGTTGTAGGAGGATGAGAGTTAGTAGAGCGGAACTGGTATTACTTCTATCAGTGGGTTTAGTTGCATTAATGTAAGCAAGAGATGGCATGCAAATAGAACTATAATGTTTCCTGACGTTTGGAACTGTCATTGGAAGTGTCTATTTTCCTCCACTCACAGAAAGCGACAGTAATGTACAGACAAATGTCAACTTATATAGCTCCACTCACTTTTCCTATTAGTCTCCGCCCTCTCTGAAACGTAGTGATCTCTTAAACATTATAACCCGCACACTGCGTTGTTTACCTGTCAATCTTTCGCGACGGTTTCCTCCTACATTCGACCCGATCACATGCTGAGCAAACCAATGCCTTATTGGTTGGAGGCTGGGACTATCGAAAGACTGGTTGTAGTTGTTTCGCAGTTTTTATATGGTCGTCTATTTAAAAGATTTTGAATGAGATTTCTTCTAACCTTAACTCGATTTTTATGTGCTCTCTATCAACACTTTGTATTTTTTTTTAAAATGGTATATGTATCGAATAATCATCAATTATTGAGTTTTTACTAATAAAACTGCTTATTCTTCTGATTACAAGGGGAAAAAAAACACTCCAGTTTTCATACATTTCTGATGAAATATGAATAGAATTTGTCCATTGTTTCTGTATACTGGATCCCATTCATCAATATTTTCTTTTCTTCATTGGTCTACAACAGTGATAAGTTGATTAACGAAGCACAGCGTGTTTATTGTTCTTTGGTATGTTTATTAAGCGAGACAGATGTTTGGTATCCAAGAAATAAATATGACTGCTTGGTTGTGTCGTATGTGACCCTGCTTGCTTATTCTCTTTGAATAAGCTTTGAATTCTGTATGAATTGTTTGTTTCTGTGGTGTCAGTGACGTGTATGTACAAGGTGTCATACTTGCTTAAGTAATAAATGGTTGGACAATTGAGTGATGTTTTGAAAGCGAACATATGTTGGAGGGAATAATTCCTATAATTGAAGTGTTCATGCTCTGAATGTTTTGAGAACGGACTCAATAGTAGTAACATTACTGCCATGCGTGTTCTAAGACAGGGCAGCAATATTTTATGATCCAAGGGCCATATGCAAAAATACACAGCTGGTCGGATGGGGAAAAAAGATAATAAAAAAGCGTTACCATTAACCGTAAATAGAAAGTTCTTCTAATTTCCAGAACATCATTTTCACAATCGAATTAGACATATTGTAGTATATTTGTTAAATTTATTGTAAAGCTTACGGATATATGTCGCTTATATTTCGTTGCAAACAATTGGATACAATTGATTAAAGCCATGTAATTCTAGACCTGGCTCGAAATAAACACTTGGCTTTAAATAAATACTTTTCCAGGCGTTCAGGACTGATGGACAGCAATCACCATTTTTGTTTCAGGACTAGCTGGCGGTGAAATTTAGGCAGGAGAGTCGTGGGTTGCCGTTTTCTGTTCTAAGAGGTTATTTGGCAAGGTAGATGTGGAAATATAATAATTTGATTAAAGTTGGATTGAAGCCTAAATATCCTAGGGAATATGTTGTCATATCAAGGAAATACGAGCAATTAACTCTTACTTCCTATGAGCAATGGGTTCAGAACGTTTATATAAACGTTGTCCTAATACGCACAGGACTAACACTCAGTTATTTACAATGTTTGGTGAAGAAGTTCCCTACTTGGGAGGGGGGATGGGTGGGTGGGTAGTAGGGTACATGTATATGATTACGAGCGCGTGCTGATAATCCGAGAACGTGAATGAATTACCTGGAACTGCAGAAGAAGATGGTGAAGTAATATAGTATAGAAAATGTTTCCTCCTCATGTGTTAGGATGTTATATTGAATCAATCATTCTTTATGAAAACGAAACATCAACAAATGTGCTCAAGATGAGCTATTGAGATGTGGCTTTTTAGAAGCATGATGAAAATTCCATGGGCAGCCCAAAAAAAACAAACATTACTTAGATACTGGAGTGAAAAGGCTATAGTAAAAATTCATTTTCCTTTTGCACTGAAGTTAGCGCATAGGGCAGTTCTTGAATAGTATGAATATTGGTTGTTTTACTTTCTCTAAGTATTGTTCTTCTGAGTGTTTCTTTTGGTCTACCCCTTTCTCTTTTATAGTAAAAATTAGAAGCAGACAAACAAGATTTTTATGATCATGTGATGAGAAAAACAAAATTTGAACATTTAGTAACTACCAGAAAGATCAAGGGGAGAAGAGACAGGTAGACAAACAGAGAAATCTCTGGTTTGGTTGTCACTGTGGCACAAAAAGATGCTACTAACAGAACTTATTTACATCAAGTGAGACAGTGGTTTGGAGAAACATGTTCTCATACGCCACTCACACATCGCACTTAATCGATTGATTCGTTATACGGTGTCTTATGGAGAGTTCAATAAAGGATAAAGTGTCATGTGATGTGTTGAATAAGGATAAAGTGTCAAGAGATGTGTTGAAGTAAGGTAAAGTGTCATATTTGACTAAGCATTAATAAATATATATTGAAGTAAGTTTAGTGTCATGCGTTGGGGTAAGGGTAACGCCATGTCTTAGAGTAAAGGTAAAGTCGCGTGTTGAAGTAAGGATAAAGTCGTGAGATGGAGTAAGGGTTATGTGTCATGTGTTGAAGTAAGGATAAAGTCGTGAGATGGAGTAAGGGTTATGTGTCATGTGTTGAAGTAAGGATAAAGTCGTGAGATGGAGTAAGGGTTATGTGTCATGTGTTGAAGTAAGGATAAAGTCGTGAGAAGGAGTAAGGGTTATGTGTCATGTGTTGAAGTAAGGATAAAGTCGTGAGAAGGAGTAAGGGTTATGTGTCATGTGTTGAAGTAAGGATAAAGTCGTGAGAAGGAGTAAGGGTTATGTGTCATGTGTTGAAGTAAGGATAAAGTCGTGAGATGGAGTAAGGGTTATGTGTCATGTGTTGAAGTAAGGATAAAGTCGTGAGATGGAGTAAGGGTTATGTGTCATGTGTTGAAGTAAGGATAAAGTCGTGAGATGGAGTAAGGGTTATGTGTCATGTGTTGAAGTAAGGATAAAGTCGTGAGAAGGAGTAAGGGTTATGTGTCATGTGTTGAAGTAAGGATAAAGTCGTGAGAAGGAGTAAGGGTTATGTGTCATGTGTTGAAGTAAGGATAAAGTCGTGAGATGGAGTAAGGGTTATGTGTCATGTGTTGAAGTAAGGATAAAGTCGTGAGATGGAGTAAGGGTTATGTGTCATGTGTTGAAGTAAGGACTACATCCAGTACATCCTGCTGGAAATCTAGTAGGATTATTGTCCTGCTGTATGAGAGATTCGGTGGGAGTTTGAGAATGAACGCTGAAGAAGAAGGGGGCTTGTGATATATTGTAGTGTGATATATGAAGGATAATACCATACTTATGATGTAGTAGTAAATAAATAGAACAAAGCAATTTACGAATGCTTTAGTCAGATATTAGGGGGCTAATGAAATATAAAATACCTTTGTAATCAAAGTGCTTTATGATGTAATCAGTGCATGATTTATCTATAAGCTAAACAAGCAATAGCTTAGGGTCCCCACTTTCTTGGGGGTCCCCACAATTTTTTAATTTAAATTCTCTATATATTCTTGTTAAAGGGTCCTGTATCTCAAATAGCTTAGGGCCCTATCAAGTCTAAATCCGACCTTGGATGAAATGAAGGTTTTGTGATGTAATGAAGTGCTTTGTGATGTATTCAAGTGTTTTGTGATGTATTCAAATGCTTTGTGATGTATTGAAGTGCTTTGTGATGTATTGTATTGATGTGTAGTGTATTGAAATGATGCGTGGTGTTTTAAAGTCGACTTGTGTTGAAAGGACCTTAATTTGGATAAAGAGTAAAAAAAAAACTGTTACATACCTATTACGCATGTTGTGAGGCGTCAAGGAGATTAATGGATGGAGCTTGTTTTTCCATCACATAGAGAGTCAAAGTATACAAGAAGGCATACTGAAGTTTTATGTTTAAAGTCAAAGGTACAGAAATTGCAGCCAAACTGTAAACCATGATACAACGCATTCTTAGGACTGCATCCTGCTAATCGGTAGGAGTGTGAGAACGAACGTAGAAGAAGATGAAGCTAACATTACAGACACAAAAGACAGGACAATTCTTGTGTAAAATATGTACGCTTTTCTAAACTAGCTGCAGTAAAATCTCATTATAACAACTTGGCACTGACGAGAGATCAGAGAATAGACATTTTCAGCTTCTACTCGATATGGGAGGTCCTGCTCTGTGGCGGCGTGGTACAGTGGGCATATGTGACGGCCATGGTATTGCGTTCGAATCTCGCCCAAGTAATGGTGCATTCCGGCTGTTCACACAGCAATGGCACACTACTGAACGTATTTATTGTTCCTAGAAAATAAACACAGCAAAAAATACTGGGTTGATGGTTGCATTCGGAATATCATGTGCTATCAATTTTGATATCTAAGCCACACCCTCCCCATGCTTAAAATATTGAACACATTTTGATGTGTTTATTTTTAACTTCTTTATTTGATATATACTATATATTTGATTATACTTCTACATGTTGAAGTGTTCTATATTTGATGTGTGCATGTTGAAGTGTTCTATATTTGATGTGTACACGTTGAATGTTTTGCCGTATATGGTGTATACATGGTGAACAGTGTGCTATGTGCTACGATTGACAGGAATCCTGTCTATACGTTTCAAAGAGAGATTTGAATTGAAAAAAATACTAATAATAATACTTAAAAAATATACATATTGTCATCGCAGCAACAATCCCTACTGATCAATTTCCTGATTTTCAGCAGTAAAAAATATTATATTGTCATGTGACGTATTCCTTCCAGAACGTTGTCTCCCCAATGAACTCTCTGAACCTCTCTCTGTCTTGGGCGATGTGGCTTGCATTTTCTAGCGATGTATTCATGTTATCTTTAATGTCGTCAGTCCATCGTCTTCTTGGTCTGCCCTTTCTCCTCTATCCAGGCACTCTTCCCTCCATTATTTGTCTCTCTAAACAGTTGTGTCTCTTTATATGACCAAACAGGCGTAGTTTCTTTTTGTTATTGTGTTTAGTAACCAACACTCTGGAAAATTCAATGTATTTATAATGTCTGAGTTTCTGATTTTATCCTTCCATGATATTCTAAGTATCTTCCTGTAGCATTTCAGCTCGAAGGCGTTGATCTTCTTTGCCGCTATTTTACTTAGGGTCCATGTTTCACAGCCGTATGTTGCAACCGGAAAAATAGAAGTTCGTAACATTAGCACTTTCGTTTCTATTTTGTTGTTTTCCCATGTTTTTCAGTCCTGTTATTTTGCAATATGCCATTGCCAATCTCTTCCTTATTTCTGCCATGCAGTCTCCTGCACCGTTGATGTTTGCTCCTAGGTATTCAAATTTATCCACACATTCTATATGAATGAATATTATATAGAAAAAGTACACCTAACTCATAAAAATGTAGCTCCGACATCACCCACGCTTAGAACGAGGAGGTAATTCTACGAGTGGAAGCAAAGTCCACATTTGAAACCGCAGATCGAAAACCTGCTGGGTTTCATATCATAATCCTATCTCTATCATGGATCTCGACTGGAAACTGCAGTTGCACGCTGGGGAAATCCCTCTTCGGATTCCGCAAAAGATATGGGTATCGGGTAACAGACACGAACACCCTTTTGCTCGGCCAGGTGGGTCCAATAAAAATAGAGGAAAGAAGCAAACCAGGTAATAGTTTAGTTGTTAGTTATGCGTGAGAATAGGTCTGCATTCAGGAAGACTAGATTATAGATTGTACACATTTAGTAGAACCTGGTGCATTTTGTATATATTGTTTATATCACAGGGACATGTCAATGAATTGCTAGTATCAAATATAAGAAAATTGTTTATGACGAGAAATATTCAATCTTAGCCAGTCCGTAGGTTAAAAATGTGAGGGAGGTGGGGTATTCAAATACTTCCCTCATCAAAGCACCAACATCAAAGCAACAGTATCAAAGCACTGGGAACATCCCCATAAGTGCTCAGCTTATGGAGACATATACCAGTACATCCGTATAGGTAGCCGCGTAGCGCAGTGGTTAGCGCACTGGCTTCGCATATAAGTGGTCCTGGGTTAATTCCCCAGTTGAGGCGGAAATGTTTTTCAGATCGCAATGGCTCCCGAGTCGACCCAGCCTTAAATGGATACCGGATTAATTCGGGAAGTAAAGACTGCGAGGAAGAGGAGATGGTTACCGCCCTCATTTGCAGAGCCTCTGAAAAGTGAGATCGCTAAAATCTCGCACACCTACGGTATTAATAGATGCTATGGGTTACTTTACTTTACTTTACTTACATCCGTATAAATAGACAAAACTATTGGCCCATATGCTCAATATTTGATTCTTAGATCTTTGAGAAAGTACAAAAACAGAAAATCAGTAGACAAATACAATAACAGTAGAAAAATACAGTAACAGTAGACAAATAAAGCAAAGTAGACAAATAAAGCAACAGTAGATAAATAAAGCAACAGTAGACAAATACAGCAACAGTAGACAACAACAGCAGCAGTAGACACACACAACAATAACAGTAGACAAATACTGTAACAGTAGTCAGACAATATAACAGTAGGTAAACAGAATATCAGTAGAAAACAAATCAATAGTAGACGAACACAGTAACAGTAGACAACAACAACGATAGATAACAGTAACAGTAGACAACAGCTACAGTAGACAATCACAATAGCAGTAGATAAAACAACAACAGTAGACAAACAGTAGATAAACATGTTAACCGCAGATAAACAGTAAAAAATAGTAACAGAAAATCAAGGGAACAGTCAAATGAGTCATTTTAGAATGCAGGATTTCTCATTAACCAATACGCCTTATACTGTAGACCATACGTTTCAGCCTGGTGCTCGCGAGTACCTTAGTGCTCTCGTAAGAACATGTGCTCAAGCTGTGCGAATTAATAGGCGCTTGCGAGCATTAACGATTACATGTGCTGTTTGAAAAGGCTGAACCCCCCTTTCTGCAGACGGTCGTGGTACGAACCCCTTTCTTTAGACAGTCTTGGTATGAAGCCCCTTTCTGTTGACGGTCGTTGTATGAACAGACTCAAAGAACTATTCTATTGATCACTTAAATATTGGGTCAAAGTGCATGAGCCCATAGACCGCTGGATCAGCAACCAACCAACCAACCAACGAACCAAAAAACCAATCAAACAACCATACCTTAATTAAGCCTACACTGTAACTATCCTTATACTCTACACAACTATCTGAGAGGTTGTGTAGAACAATCTGAGAGGTTGTGTAGAACAATCTGAGAGGTTGTGTAGAACAATCTGAGAGGTTGTTTAGAGTACTCTATCTGAGAGGAAAAGTAATAGTTTCCTCCTTGATGTTCCGTGGCCCGAAAAGGGGAAAGAAAAGCGGCACTGTTAACTACTACACGTTATAAAAGGCGAGGATGCTTTAAGGGCGGGGTGGGGGTGACGGTCCTATCACAAAGAGGGTGAAATTAATCCAGGAGCAACGCTGATGTCAGGCGGATGTCAGAACAAAATGTGCTAATATCGCGACCATGCTATAGGTAGTTTATAGATACAACACATTTTATTCTGTGCACTACATCATGTTAATCAGTATTGATTTGAGAACAACAGGAGCTCTAGGTAGTGGGATGTGCTTCGTGATTCAGCACATCACTATAACAGTTGGTTTTTAAAACATAAACATTGCTGGGAGTTTCCTTGTATTGTCTCATCTCAACCATCGACAATATAAGACCAGTAGGACAGCTAGTAAGTGCATCCGTCTATAGTGACGTATTTGATATTCGTCGTGATTGTACTAATTATTCACAGAAAAATTTACCAATAAAAATCTCATTTCAAACGTCAAACGCATTATTTTAGAAAGATGAATGTTTCATCTTCTTCTTCTGCATTCGTTCTCAAACTCCCGCAGATTAGCAGGATGTAATCCGGAGAACAGAATGCGTTGTGTCATGGTTTACAGCATTGCTGCGCACCTTCGGCCTGACACATCCGACTTCAGCATGGCTTTGGGTCACTGACCCTATATGGGATGGGACAGTCAACTCCATCCCATAACCTCCTTAGTCGCCTTTTACGACATGCGTGGAAGGTAAACATTGTTACTATTCTTTCCTCCCCTTCGGGCCCCGGCAACACACGGGCGAAATTTTTATGAACAAGCAGGACTGTATAACCGACGACTAACACTGTCTAGATATTTTTCACAAATTGTCTCAGATACGCTACAATCCATGATCCCGCACCAATTGAAGACCTGTTCGCTAAATTAAATTGGACCCAGTTCGTTGCGAGCTATGATTATTGTGTGCAATTTAGTTGGTTACTATTTATATACTTGGAATCGCCTTGGCTATTTTTAGCATTGAATTCCAAGTATATAAACAGTAACTGACTAAAAGGCACATAATAATCAAAACACGTAACAAACTGGGTCCTAAATAATTCAGGGAGAAGGCTTGTATTATTGAGAGATACACATTTTCACAAATAATACAAAATATGCTTTACAGAATTCTGAATATTTTCTAATGAAATCACAGCAAATGTTTGTCTACCCAACTGTTTATGTGAAGTGGCATATGTTTGTCTACCCAACTGTTTATGTGAAGTGGCAATTGTTTGTCTACCCAACTGTTTATGTGAAGTGGCAAATGTTTGTCTACCCAACTGTTTATGTGAAGTGGCAAATGTTTGTCTACTCAACTGTTTATGTGAAGTGGCAAATTTTTGTCTACCCAACTGTTTATGTGAAGTGGCAAATGTTTGTCTACCCAACTGTTTATGTGAAGTGGCAAATGTTTGTCTACCCAACTGTTTATGTGAAGTGGCAAATGTTTGTCTACCCAACTGTTTATGTGAAGTGGCAAATGTTTGTCTACCCAACTGTTTATGTGAAGTGGCAAATCGAACGTTATATCTTGTATCTTATTCTTCTCTGGCGTTCATTCTCAAACTCCCGCTGGACCTCTCTTTTAGAAGGATCATTGTCCTACTAGATTCCCAGCAGGATGTAATACAGAGAATGAAAATGCGATGTGTCCGTTTTATTTGACTCAATGGCCCGACTCATCCGTCTTCGGCGGTATCCTTGTATCTAAAGATACATGTGTCTACACAGAAGAATAAAATGACACGCGAAAAAAAGGGGGGGGGGAGGAGATACAAAAAACCATTAAAACTAAGAAACTCTACAAGCATTACAAATGAATATAAACTCACAGAACCTGTCTACGGTAGGTCTGCTCCTAACATGGATAGTATCTGTTCTGGTGGTTGGAAAGTTAATGGAGGGAACTTGTGACATTCGGAGAAGGACAGCAGGAAACGGTGTATAACGAGATAGAAACGGAGATACCCGAACAGATTTGAAGGAGATATGCGAGCAGATTCGAGGCAGATAAACGATTGCTCCTAGCACATTATGATCGGAGGTTGGTGTTTAGAAATCGGAACACGGGACAGTCCATAATTCAGCATCAGGTAGCATATCCTGAACAGGATGTAGTAGGGATCTAAGCTTCTGTCGATCTTGATCAAGTTTTCCTTCTTCTGTTGCTGTCATGTTGAGGTGGTCTTTGATGTCTTGTGTTCATCTTCTTCTTGTCCTGCCTCTTGTTCGTTTCCAAGGCATCATCCCCTCCATTAGGGTCTTCTCTAGACTATCATGGTCAAAATAATGTAATTGCCTGGAAAGAGCCATGCTGTTTAGCCAGTTTTCTTTTACATTAATTTCTCTCAGGATGACTACATTGGTGATCTTTTTGATCCATGGTATTCTGAAGAATTATCTGTAACATTTTGTTTCAAATGCTGCTATTCTATTTTTCACGTTGTTGGTGACTGTCCAGAATTCACACCCATATACTGCCACTGGGAATGTGCAAGCTCTTAGGAATGTTAATTTTGTTATTTTGCAGTAGCTCAGCCATATGTTTTTCATTTGTATCAGCTTCTTTGACGTGCTAGCCAACCTACTTCTGACTTCTTCATAGCAATCATAGTTACTATTGATAAGAGAACTAATGTATTCAAAACTGGTGACTTTCAATTCGTTGTTGTTGATATTGATTGAGAACTTGCTAGTGGTTTTGTTGCTTGTTGTGATCTTGGTCTTGTTTCCATTCAGAAAAAGATTGTGTTTTTCACAGTTCTTTAATGGAGTTTATGAGGTGTTTGATTGTGACTAAACTGTGAGCCAATATGCTGTATCATCAGCATTAATATCAACAACAAAAGAACAACTACAACACCATATTAATATACCTAACACAATATGTGGGAGCTTTGAAGATAAACACAGAAAAAAATGAGGTAATGTCAATCGCAAAAACAGAAAGAAACACCACTATTCTAATAAATGAACAACTTCAACAGGTGAAAGAATTCATTTATCTTGGAAGCATCACATCATCTAATGAGAAAGACACCAAAGAAATGCAACATAATATAACGAATCTTGGGGCAGATGTTTCCTATTTTCAAATGTAAGCATGAACACCAAAATTGTACTATATAAAACTATCATCATATCATTACTATGCTACCAATATGAAACTTGAACACGAACATCGGAGTGCAAAATAAACCTTTTTACTACAGAAATTACGTGTCTACGTCGAGCCCTCAGAGTAACAATAAGAGACAGAATCAAAAACGAAAACATCAAGCGACTAACAAACACATTGCCGATCATGGATTACATCAGAAGAGAACAGATTAAGTGGTTTTCGCACGCTTCCAGACTACTATCAGATAGTGTTCCTCAAAAAGCAATACTATATAAACACGATGTATGACAAACACATGGCAGAATTGTGTATATATACAAAATACACGGTTCTGCCAGGGGCAGAACTTGCAGACGTTGGACTACATAAATAAAAGAGTCAACTCAACCAAACAGAGAACTCTTCTACCCCTAACGCTGCGAGGAATAAAGGGGTAACGCGAAAAGGAAAAAGAAGTTCAGCATAGTTCTGGTATCTGGTACCTCGTATCTCTTCTCAAATATTCAGTGGGTTGAAGACATTTCTATGTTGGTAATTTCTTATGACAATCAATATAAGGTGTTCATTAATTTTTCCCTGCGTGAAACGTAACAACAATAGTACTTACGTAAGCCACAGGTTTTTAGAAAGTTCCACTTGAATACGACGGACTATCACTAAAACTAAGAGGTTAAAAGTAATTACGAAGAAAACATATAAATTACAATACTCAAGACATTTTCAACGTTTCGAACAGTCAGGTTTTTCTCAAGAATATATAAAACAATGTTAACACCACGGAGGCACTAGATACACAATTGACATGCAAACAATACGACGTTCAAGAAGACAATTACGTATATGGAAACATGTAGTCATAGGGATTTTTTTTAAATAAATAAAAGTAAACCACTTTGTAAATAAGACGTTCCTAGCGGGATACGAACTCGCGCCTTCCTGGACCAAGACGTTCTATTGGGGTGAACTCGTGTTTTCCACAGGTAAGTCGTCTTTAGGGGATAAATCAACCAGTGTAGGGTAACAATCCTAAACAGGAAGTAGATGGCTGGGGTAACACTGGGCAAAATGTCAAGATATACAAAAATAGGTAGGTGTGTTACCAAAATAAAACATAAAACAACTTAACAACGAGATACAGAGAGACGACGTTTCGACTATAAAGCCTTCATCAGGATAAACAAATGACCACAATAAAACAAATCTTACATGGAGACAAATAGGGTTATAATGAGGAGGACAATAGCAGATAGGTAATGAGGGAAGAAAAGATTTGGAAGCATGACAGGTGATAAAAACGTATGGGGAGAAGTTAGTAAGTAGGGAGGAGAAAGTAGGCTGAAGAAAGTGAGATGAACAAAGGAAAAGATATGGTAGCTAGTAAATTACATTAAAAATATAAAATCTTCTGAGAACAAAGTGTACGGCACAACCAGTTAGGCCAAGAAGATCTCCCCCAAAAATAACTTTGTGGTGAGGTAATAATAATAATAATAATACAGTGGAGTCCTTCTGTAACGCATCCTTTTATAACAAATTTCTCTATATAACAACGCGTTTCAAAATCTTCAATTATATTTATGCTGTATATTTGTACTGTATATTTACTGTATAGACTTTCTGTTATTACATACATATTTTGTGGATGCAAATGAAGTTGTTATAATGAGAATTGACTGTATATAAACAATAAAATAATAATAGCCCGTCATCGCAGATAACAGTTGAAGACTTGCAATGTCATGGTTTTTGCAATATAGTCACCGCGAACCCAAGTGATGCTGGGTTCAAAGGGAGAGAAAAATAGTGACACTGATAGCTGCCATGTAAGTCGTAAGAAGTTATTAAGGAGAGTGTTGTCAGTCTCGTCCCATAGAGGATCTAATGATCCATCTATCCTCAAGTCGAATGTATTCACTACTAAAAGTGCAAATATCGTAGCCAAACCGTAAACATGATCGCATTCCGTTATCCGGACTACATCCTGCTAATCTACAGGAGTTTGTTAATGAACGCAGAAGAAATAGTCATCACAATGTCTAGAGACTATTATATACTCCGAGATCACCTTCTATGCTAAGGTACCGTCTCCGACCTCACAAGATGACACTCTTTTTAAACACGAGGCTTCTCCTCTGATATCACCGGGTCATATATCAATATCAAGTCAGGAGGGGACTGTTTTCGGCCATCACCGTCAGCTGACACTCTATCCATCCTTCTGTGAGTGGAAATTATTTACGATGTCAGCTGTCTTGGCTACTGGTCATTTTTATATCCCCACTGTGTGAGGTTGTGACATTGAAGATCTGCAAGTGGTAGGTTTACCTGTGTTAGTAACGGTGAAACCTGTAAATAAACGGTGGAAAAAGGGAGGGGGGGGGATATTGTGAGATTCACCTTTATCCCTCACCACCAAGCAATAAATAGAACATTATTTTTTTCTTCAGTGATACAAGTAGTTAAATCCCTCTATAGATCATTATTTTATGACAAATTTCCCTATAACACTTTTCATCCGTCGAAGACAGACGGTTGGGACATTGGTACAAATACAACCGTGACATCCTGGTGTATAGACATGGCAGAAATCAAGAAGAGTATGTCGTGCAACTTCGGGGGGGGGGGGGAGGGTTTAGACAGATTGACTAATTGGTGTAGAGGTACGGGAGCAGTGGTAAGTTCTTCTGGCATTCGTGACTTAGTTTTCTTTGAACAATCACATGGTAAAGACACCCATACCACATGTTTCGTTGACCGGGAACAGGTTAGAAAATACCAGCACAACGAGATACCTGGGTATGTTTTTTGAGTGAAGTCTGAGTTTCAGGGAACAAGTTGACCACGTTATCATAAGGGCAGGCAAGGGCTTAGAGCAGCAATGAAGGTTATGTCTGCTACACAGTGTGATCAGAGGTCATTTCTTTTGTACCAATGTATGGTGTTGGCTGTGTCGGAATATTCGGACTCTTAGTCAAACTCAGATCGAAAGGTCCTGAATGCAGCAATGCGCATCATTCTTAGTTTCACAAAAGACACACCGACAAGAGCTATGCGGTACCTACCGACTGTCCTACGGATGAGCACATATTACAGTATTGCAGTGCACGGGCATACCTTCAGATACATGCAGATAAGGAACATCAATTGCATTCCAAAATACAGAAAATTAAAGGTTGCAGATTTAAGAGAATGAAGTCGTGTATGGGACATGCTGAAGATGTTATACAAAGCGCGAGCAGATTGCAAGATGTGGCAGCATGTGTGGAATGGATAGGTCTACCCACAGATTTCGAAACTTGTTTGCGATTAGTAATAACACTTAGCAGGGAATGCAGATAATGGTGTCCCAAGGCTGTGGAGCAAGAGGTGAAGGCTTTTGTTAGTGAGAATACCAAAGAGGGAGATTTAATTATATACACTGAGGGATATGTGATTAAACGTGTTCACAGTGCTTGAGCCTTCACATCTCAGTGCGCAGGTAAAACGATCAGGGAGGAGAGTGGGGCCTTTGCTGTGACTACGTGTGGCATGATCATGGAGTCTATTATGGCAGTGACAAGGCATTTGAGTGGGTAGGCACACAGAAGGTAACACGGGTCTGCAACTTAAGTGACACAATGAGTATGATTAGGAAGGTACAAGTGGGTCTCGTTCGCGAATAGCGAGCGGATTGATGTCTTGAGAATGGCTAGTTTGAAAGTGGCTACATTTATTTTCGTGCCGAGACATGTGGCTGTTCGAGGCAATGAAAGAGCAGATAAACTGGCGTCTTGCGTGATTGTGGCACAGAGCGATGGAGCGATCGAGCTGACGTTTTGATCTCCATAAGAGATATTTGGGGACATTGGGATATTTGGGAGATATTTCTCGCACGCGAGAGTGAGACATGTAGATGATGATTCCTTTTCAATGTCCAGGATTAAAGATCGGGGTTTGTGAATGCGGTGTTGCTGAAAGTAAACATTTTAGAGGGCGTAGAAGAATGATGGTCAACCAGCAGAGGACGATACTGTCAGCAGAAGTATAATGGCGGACACACTTAGGGAGAGATCGGGTATCTATGGAGGTGTCCAGTTTGAAGTGACGACTAACTAACTAACTAGCTAGCTAACTAACTAGCTAGCTAACGAACTAGCTAACTGACTGACTAACTAACTAGCTAGCTAACTAACTAACTAACTAACAAAAACTGTGACACAACGAGTATCAGTGGTGCCTGCCCTACATGTCATGAGAGTCGACTGAAGAGGTTTTGGTGGTGGAGATGGCTGTCTCATCTCAGATATGGTCAAGTGACCAAGAAGTCATGCTGAAGTTGAATATCTCAAGCTAAAAGGCGCAGATATTAAATGAAAGCTGAAAACCAATAAAGAACGCATTCCATTCTCTCAACAATATGTATATAAATATTGTTCTATCTAACTTCTTATCCATTATTGCGGTAGATTTCCATCTTTCACATCCATATATCAATGATGGAATCACACTTGCATTGAATAGTCGCAGTTTGATTTGTTTACTTGTGATCTACGATCTCCAAATGTTTATATAAATATAATGATTATATATATATTTAACTCCCTGCGGTGCATAGAGCATTAACAAACCACCTATATCTTGTTGCATCCTTAGTTATTGCTTCCAACATTTTCCATATTCTACCAAGTCTTTATGTCTCTGCATATAAATCTTCCTTTCAGGTATTTCATGGTCTTCCTCTTTTTCTTTCTTCAAGTTATAGAACAACGACTGGCTCATAATTATTTCTGTTGGTCATCTGAATGCATGTGCTATCCATCTCATATACCATTTATGGCAAGGTACGCTGCTTTCAACCGTGGACATGTACCTCAAATTGAATATATCAGAGCTTTTTACTATAGAAAATAGTGGAGGACGCGGTAATCCTGTTACCACGACCTTCCTACGCAGGCACCTATTGATGAATGTCTGTAGGTTGTGCTCCTTGCTATGCTTAATTTTTATGTACTACACAATAGAACTCGGTTCAATCCCATATCAAGTGCCTACCAGCGCTCAAAGTTTTACAATGTTGTTAGTTCGTAATTTTTTTTTAGTAGTTTGTGACGTCACTCTGCTGGGTGTTTTTTTCTTATCGAAATTGTTAACATTTATTCGATAAGGCAGCAACACAGCTTGTCTCATTTGAAAGCATATATAGAGCATGTAAAAAGGGAGAGGGGGGGGTGCTAGGGTTATAATTAGTTTTAAAGCTACTTCTTAACCTCATAAACTCTGGGCCTTCCCTTCTCTTCTGATGCGCATTCTTGGCATAGTGTAACCTCTACTAAAATTAGTCATTTCTATCTCTGGGTAATTTTCCACTACATAAGAAGCACTGAGCTTCACATGAAAGAGTTAAAAAGAAGATGGACACTGAGGTTTGTAAAGATCAATTCAGTGTTTGGAAAAACAAAGGAACTAGAGAAGCTATATTTTGTATCTGACTATTGATAGGTAAATATATAGAAGAATAAAACAGTATCTATTAGCTTCATAGACTACAGCAAGACCTTTGACAAGAGTCCAATGAAAAATAAGTAGGATGTCTTCAAGAAATAGGCATAGATGGAAAAGGCATCAGACTAGTTAGAAATAAATATTGAGACAAGGATGTATCTTATCACCCAGCCTATTTAATATCTACACAGAGAATACACATATTAAAGGAATGCCAGGGCTCACGATCAGTGGGTAAATAATAAAAAATATGAAATATACAGATGGCACTGTTCTTTTCGCAGAAAGTGAACATGAACTACGAAGACCAATAGATTAAATCGATAAATCAAGCAAAGTATGTGGACTGGATATAAACATCGAAAAAAACCCACAAAAAAAACATGGTAATCATCGAAGCCACAGAAGAACATGAGTTAAATATAAAAATTAATGAAGATAAACTATAACAAGTGGAACATTATCAATATCTCGGACTATGCTGGCAGATGTGCTTCGTGATTCAGCACATCACTGTAACAGTTGGTTGTAAAACATAAACATTGCTTGGAGTTCCCTTGCATTGTCTCGTCTCAACCATCAACAATATAAGACCTGTGGGATGAGTTAGTAAGAGAATCCGTCTATAGTGACTCATTCTTCATGATTGTCTTTGATTATGGGCACTATTGCCTGTCATGTATGTCGTAAGAAGCGACTAAGGATGTTTATGGGGTATAGAGGACTGTCTAATCCCATAGACAATGTAACTTAAAAGTCATGCCGACGCCGCATGTGTTGGGATAAAGACGCAAAATTATGGGATAGCTATAAAAAATGAAGTTAATCCTTTCACCGGACTACATCATGTTAATTAGGAGGATTTTGAGAACGAAAGCGGAAGAATAATCAGATTTGCTTAGCATCCACGTATAGGTGTAATTGTTCTTCTGTGCCTTGTACATAAATTTCTATTCAATTTCCATGGCACATATTTTCGCTGTGTTTCCCCTCATATGATTGGCTGGTTAAGTAAAATGTCCTTCTATGATGAAGTCACTCCTTCAACCACGAATGTTAGTTAAATTTGATATTATCAGGGCCTTTATCCATCAAAACAGAAGAGGTCGCTGTTCTTGTTATCCGCTTACCAGAACTCCGGAGTAAAGATTAAAGCACACGACCATCTTGATAAATCTCTTATAGATATGTGGTCTGTTGCTGACGTGGTGTCTTGCTGGACTGTGGTCTATTTCTGAAGTGGTGTTTTGCAGGGGTGTAGTCTGTCTTTGAAGTGGTCTATCTCCGAAGTGGTACCTAGCTGGGATGTGATCTTTCTTTGAACTGGTGACAAGTGGGGGTGTAGTCTGTCTCTGAAGTAGTGCCTAGCTTCGGTGCGGTCTGTCTCTGAAGTGGTGTGCAGCCAAACTGTTTCTGCGTCTCGAAGACGGGAAAGGTCACATCTCTGCCATGCTTCTTTCATAAAGCTAACAGATAGTAGCGATACATGGAACAGCTATCTACTGTATGCTTGTCTTCCTCGCACAGTTACATGTTTGTCTGACCATCTTACACAAGTGCACGTCTGTCTGACCATCTTCCTCACACATGTGCACACCTGTCTGACTATCCTCCTTACACAGGTTCACGCCTGTCTGAGCATCTTCTTCACACAGGGGCACGACTGCCTGACCAGTAAGACCTGTTATCTAGAATTGTCACGTGACCGAACGAGGGGTTGGGCCTCGTTAGGAATTCGGTTGATCACTATTTATATACTTGGAGTCGCTTTGGCTATTTTTGGCATTCGATTCCAAGTATGTAAATAGTGACCAACCGAAATAAAAAACGTAACGAATGAGCTCCTCATTAATTCAATTGGAAGGTCTTTATAGTAGATGGTCATGGTCTGACCAACCACAGCACTTTATAGATGTGGTCATTGTGTCTACAGGACCAGTTCCAAAATATAAATTTGAACCTGTTCTCTTCTCACAATTAACGTTTTCTGAATCAGTTTCCTAATGTTCTGTTTCTTAAATCTTCTGAACAAGTTTTCAATGAAAGATCTTTGTTTCAACTTAGTATTGTCTACAATGTAACGTATCTATCTGTTTGCTTCCATGTGTATGACAGTGGTGGGTGATCGAATATTCTTTAATTAACTTGACAATAATATTGAGCCGTATCTGTGTCTTCAATAATTTTTCTTCTGATGGATTACAAATGTTGCTATAACTAACAGACATTCTTCAAAACATTTTCTCTCTGGTGCATTCTTGATGGTTGTAACTCTTTTTAAAAAAAGTTAATTTAAGATTTCTTTTCAATATTATTGTGTGTATTTCATTAATTAAAACTCGTGTGCATACTCCTTTTCCCTCTTCGGGTTTTTGTTGTAGATCCCATATACACGTGGATTGATTCTGTGTCTGGGTCTTTGTATTCCCATCAGCGACAGCACATTGTCACCGCAATTGTTTTCAGTTGGCAACACGTGGTTGTAAAACTAAGCCACACCTGTCCGAGACCACCCACATTCTAACAAGTCCACTGTCTGTTTTAACAAGTTATGTCCAGAAGAAGATTTAACATTTTCCATTTGTTACACGAGACTGTGGGACACCTGACACTTCACCGAGCCAGACATGTCATCATAGCAAATTGTTAAAGTGGACGCAATGTGCCTGAGAAAACGAAAGGTGAAGGCTGGAAAAAGTACATAAGCACTAGATGTGATACGGCTACATAAGTATCACTCAATCAATTAAATGTCATCGTTAGTCGCAATGTGATCATGTTTCTCCATAGCTATATCCCTTGCGGTGTTAGTAAGGTTAGTTGGAGACATTCTCTCTTGCCACAGAACACATCCAGCAATTTCTCTCTGTGTCTTCCTCTGTCTCTTCTCTATTTGATCTTTTTGATCGTGAACGTCTTTGAAATTAACCAAGATAGAGGAGAAACACTGCACGAAATAGAGTTACATGACGCTCTAGTCAAAATAAAAGACGCAGAATCTTGTGAAAATAAGAGAACTGCAGCAGACCAACAGTTGAGAATAGCTTTACAGTAGACCAAAAACGATCTATAGGTGATGATCCAATGGCCGAACTGTCCAAGGACATATACAGTCAAAATAGGATTTATTAACCCTCAACTCATAGTCAAGGAAATAACTGTTAATGAATTTCAAAGGCAGTGTAACAAATGGTCATCATTAGTTGTGATGGACGAACAAGATAATTCCATTAACTGTGAGCAGGTACCTCTAGACATATGATGATGATGATCAAGTGATCTCAGTAACACATGAGAGCGCTGTGCTTGCCACAAAAATGTTTCAGAGAGCCATGGATAGTTTGACCAATTGGGCTGACAGGTGGTGTGTAAATATCAATATAGACGAGTCAGCCACAATCATTTTTACACTTTCATCAAAACAAAGAGCAGGAAACATCTATGTAAATAAAACTATCCTAAAGGTAGATGACCAACCCACATATCTTGGTGTAGCATTTGATGCTAACATGTCGTGAAAACATCATATTTGCAAAGTTGAAACAAAGGCCAGACGGAATATAGATATTCTAAAGAAACTGAGTGGGACAACTTGGGGAGCTAATGAAAGAATTCTAAAAATGTAATACCAACAAGCCATTCGACCACACTTAGAATATCGTTCTACAGCATGGACTTCATCATCAAACACCAGACTACAGAATTTGGATAGATTACAGAATCAAGCACTTAGAATTATTACAGGCGCAATATCAACACCAATTGCAGAAATACAGAATATCCAACAGATGCAATCATTGAAAGAGCGTAGGGATACTAAAATTCTAATTCATGGAGAAAAGTTCCTTTTTCAAAATAGTCACCAAATGAATGAACAATTCCATAATCTGTCACAAGGACGGCTTAAAAGAAGCAGCTTTATACACCAGGCCAAGAATGTACGTAGACAGTTACTGGATCTACCAGAAGTAATAATACCACTGGAATCTCAACCAGTACACACCCCATGGGGAAACAGGCATACCAGTGACCATCCAAACAACAATAACAGGCGTGCATGGGGATGAACAGCAGAATAATCTGCAGAAAAGGGTAGCAGCTTTCATCTTTCTCGATGACGCTTACCCAAGTGATCTATGGACCAGAGTATATACAGATGGATCAGCACAGAATGCAGTAAGAAATGGGGGAAGTGGTGTATATGTAGAATACCCAGATGGAACCACTGATACCACATGCATATCAACGGGAAATTACTGTAACAACTGTGACTCTGAAGTCAAAGCTATTTGTGCAGCTGCAGAGAAACGGTTAACAATGGACATGACCTCACACCCTATTGTAATACTTACAGATGCAAGATCAGTTGTTGTTCGTCCATCACAAGTGATGATGACCATTTGTTACATCCACTTTTGAAAATTCAATTTTAGTTATGTTCTTGATTATGAGTTCGTAGATGGCTAATGAGCCCTATTCGAGCTGTATATGTCCATGGACAGTTCGGACATGGAATAACGACTGTAGACAGATCTTGGTCTATCCGTGACTTTCTAGCTGCTCTCTGCTGTTGAGCTGCTGCATTTCTCTTTTCACAAGATGATGCGCTCTTTTTTAAACTTTAGAACGCCATGTAGATCTATTTTGTGCAAGTTCTTCCCATGTATCGTGGTCTATTTCAAAGGCTTTCAGTGAGTTCTTTAACGAGTCCTTGTAGTGCTTCCTTTGGCCACCTTGAGATCGTATACACTTCTCTAGCTCACCATAGAGAAGTATCTTTGGCAGACGATGGTCTGGCATACGCACCAAATGTCCTGCCCAACGAATCTGTTTCTGCATCAGGATCGTGTCAATGCTTGGGATATCAAGATCAGTACTAGAGGCACTACAATCCAATAAACTACCAGAGTTAAAAGAGGTACTGTTCTTAGTGCATAATCGGTGTATAATTATACTGCAATGGACTCCATCACGCTGTAGCATTGCAAGAAATGTGAGAGCTGATCAACTGGCCAAGGAAGGTTCTAACATGCAGCAATCGGATGTACCAATCAGCTATTACTAAAAGAAAATCCATGATAAAGGCACAACGAAAGCCTAACACCGTCAGGTGACGACTACCACCTACATAACAGACAAGAACAGGACATCATATGTTGACTCAGAAATGGACACAATAGACTAAACAGCCATATGTGTACACAATTTAAAATTGGTTCAACAGAAAAGTGTATTTGTAGGCAAGCCACCCAGACTTCAGAACATATTCTTCAAGAATGTGCAAACTATGAAATATTAATATGTACATACTGGCCTTCTGATACACCAATGAATGTTAAACTTTATGGTACAAAACAAGAAATGGAAAACATTATCCAATTTATACAAGAAACAACACTGCAGATATAGACATTATTAGCGAACGAAAGAAGAAGAAGAAAATCTCATCAGCATATCGCAAGCTGTTTATGTTATTTGCAGCAACGGGTGTTCTTGTACCATATTAGCACTAACAAAAGAAAAAAGCTCACATAAGTGGAGATCTAATACAGTATTGAATATTCTTCTTCTTCGATCATTGTCAAACTCCTTCAAATTAGCAGGATGTAGTCCAGAGAACGGAATGTGGTGTGTCATGATTTACAACAATGCTGCGATATTTGCGTCTTTCGGCCTGACACATTCGACTTTAGCACGGCATTAGGTCCTGTTGACTCCCTATGGGATGGGACAGCCAACGACATCCCATAACCTCCTTAGTCGCCTCTTACGATATGCATGGAAGGTAACAGTGTTGTTATTCTTTACTACCCTCTCGGGCCCCCGACAACACACGGATGAGTATTGAATACGATAAATGGTATTTGTGAAACGACAAACAACCTCAGTTGGCGCAGCTCATTTCTAGTAAGGACAACAGCAATTAATATCTACAGTTTCTGGAGCGTACTCTATTTACTTGTTTGGAATCTTTTCCAGTTAGGTCTGACTCGATCAGCAAATTACAGAAAAGAAATCCTTGAACAAACGTGACAGCTAAGTTACATTCCGTAGATAGGAGATGTATATACATATTTAGATCTTAGGGATAAGGACAAGGCGGAACGTTGTGAAAGTTGAGTCGACAAGAAGTTGGGATGTGTGAAGTGTACAGAAAGAGACATACACGGAGAGGACAGCTACCGCTGTATTGGATTGCGTGTAATTGTTTTGTGTCTGTGAAATGTGGATTCGTCTCCAGGTTTGTGGTAAAAGAAAATTGAATATTGTGGTTTCAGGCACAGCTGGCGTTCAGTATATGTATGTGGAGTGTAGCTTTTGCAATAACAGTATGAGGAGTGTAACTTTCGCAATATATATATATATATATATATATGATGAGTGTAACTTTTGCAATAACAGTATGAGGAGTGTAACATTTATAAATAATGTATGAGGGATATAACTCTTGTAATAACTGTATGGGGAGAGCAACCCTTGCAATACGTGTATGATTGTATGCAATAATTGTTACCTCTGGAAGATCTGAAAATTATCAAAGTAGTTGCTTGGCCTGGTCTGTAAAGCCGTCATTGTGGAATATTCAAGAATCATTGGCTTCATTGGATATTGTGGGAAAGGAACTATTCTCCATGGAACATAATTTTAGTATCCCTGCGCTCTTTAATGACTGTTTTTGTTTTCGCTTTATACCCCTTTGTGCCCTGCAGCGTCAGGGGTAGGAGAGTTCATTGGAGACAGCTTGTTCGTGATCTTCATACATGCATGTTTTTGATGACATTTTTATTTCTGTAATGATCTACTCTGTGACGTTATGGTACAGCATGCGTCTGTGACGTTATGGTACAGCATGCGTCTGTGACGTTATGGTACAGCATGCGTCTGTGACGTTATGGTACAGCATGCGTCTGTGACGTTATGGTACAGCATGCGTCTGTGACGGCCAATTTCCGTCACAGATGCCACTGTGACGGTACCGAGTTCAATCCCCACCACAGACAATTGTACATACGGACCATTCAGAAAGCAATGGTAAACTACTGAACATAGTTATTTTGGGGTGAAAATGGTGTCGCATTGCTCTCGTGCGGACCCAGTGTTAGCAGATAACCAAGATCATAAAAGTACCTTCCCGTGGTACACCCTGGAAACAGAAGTACAGCTGCTCTTGCTGTATTTCTGGCTAACACATTTAGGCTCGTGTCCATGGATGTGGATGTTGTAGATGGAATGAGAATTGCGTGTACGGGAATCTCCGAAACACCTACGCCATTGCATCCAACATCACTGTCGGCACAGTGATGCAAGCCATCTATACATTATGTCCCGGAAGACTTAAAAATAAAACATTGGAGGGGCGACCAATGTCAGTACTGATATTATTTTGGTTATTTGTCTGATGTTATCATTTCTAATTCTATCTCTTAATGACGCAATGACTTTGTTTAGTGCACAAACAAAATCGCACGTGTTGATCACGCTTGAGGTGATGTGTGAGAACGTATTTGTGGTCATTTAGGGTCTGGCTTGGACATCCATCCTACAAAAATTGATGATAACGTGCATATAGAACCTCTCACATTCAGATAGTCGGTTCGGGAAAACTACAGTCTGCTCAAATAGTCATCATCATCATCAGGTGCCATGCCGGGTGGCGTAGGAGGTCATGGCTCTCCACAGCTCTCTGTCCACAGTATTATATATCAAAGCCGTTGTTGTTTCCTTGCCGTGCCAGGTTGTCAAACTGTCTAATATTTTCTCACGTTGTCTCCCTCTGTCTGAGGTGCCTTCAATCTTGCCTGTTGTGATTGTCTTCTCTAAACATGCCTGTCTCTTGAAGTGGCCAAAAAAGAGAAGATTGCCTTTTTCTTATATTGTTGATTAAAGTCCGTTTCGCATTTAACTCATTCAACACCTCTACATTAGTTTTTCTGGCAGTCCATGGTATTCTCAGCATTCTTCTGTAGAACCACATCTCTTTTGCCTCCAATCTCCCACTTTCCAGAATGTTTATTGTCCAAGACTCGCACCCATATGTTAGTATAGGGGTTATATAGCACTGCAGAACTCTCTTTCTCACCTCTAATGACAAGGTCTTATTACACATTATATTTTTCATTTTTCTGAATGTTGTTTTTGCCTGTCCTATTCTGCATCTTATTTCTGTTGAACTTCTTCCATCTGCTGTAATCATTGTACCTAGATATTTGAATTGGTGGACCTGTTTTAATACTATATCATCCACTATGATCTTGCAAGGTGTGTTATTTTGTTTCTTTGAAATAACCATTACTTCTGTTTTCTTGATATTTAGGCCTTTCTCTTTACTTTCTGAGACTACTACTTTAATTAAATTTTGAAGGTCTTCCTCACTTTTTGCAATCAGAACAGTGCTCAAATAGTAAGCTTCTAATATATCTCCTGCACAAACGTGTCCATAGCAACATAATCTCGAGTTGACCCTCCTTTTCATTACTATGGGGTAGAGCGTTTGGCGGTATAACAATATCTCTCATACTTTCTCTTCTCGTCTAAGATATTTTTCGGATTGTAGTCCCCACAACAGTACCCAAGACTCCATAAAATTGTGATATGAAACATCTCTACCTTGATCTGCGCCTTGTCTAATGTCGCAACTGCAACGAGAGTGTGATGTGAACTGTGTTAAATCTCTCTACAGATATCCTTTTATAAAAAATTTCCCTTATTTAACATTTTTCAAAATCTCCATTTATATTTATTCTTGTATGTCTAATCTGTATGTATAGAATTTCTGTTGTAACATACACATTTCCTCGGTCCGGACCAAGTTGTTATTATGATAGTTGACTGTTTTCCATTAACAGCCATGTTCAACTTCTGAGACATTGGAAAGTAAGTCAATCAAAATCCTGGAAATACTAGAAACATGTACTGAGAAGGATGTTGAAGGCGTAGAATGCACAACATGACACGGCCATAGCATTTGCTCGTCTATAGAACGATTGCCTTTTAAGTGTTTGTGGGTTAGCAGGGATTCTCACCAGAATTTCTCAAATGCAAACTGACTAATGAGACTTCGTGAAGAAAATAATTTCTTATGGCGGAAAACATATTCAAGATATTCTATGGGATGAAGAAACAATGCTACGAAAAAAACATCAATAATCACAAATGAAAACACTTTCTAAAGTTGAAAGTTTACATGTGTAAGCACGCATACATTTCACGCATGGTACTCTCTACGTTGTAGATTTCTAACTTGAATAGAACATTGTTAGTAAGAGTTATATATAGCCAGATACGATTTGAGCAAAAGTTCGACAGACAGAACTTATAATACCTCTGTGTAGAATTAATTAGTTTTTCATTCGTTACGTTTTCTAGTATTGTTGTGCTATTCGTTTTTTTACTATTTATATACTTAGAGTCGCCTTTGCTATTTTTGTCATGAGTCTGGGATATAAATAGTGACCAAGGAAAACAAGATAATCATTTAAAAAATCGTAACCAATTTAGTCCTAATTAATTCTATACAGAGGTCTTCTACTTTTAAGTGTCTCTGTTTGAGACAAAAACATCTATAGATTGTTGTAATTTTCATATTTTTATGTTAATATATTTTCAGATATGTGAAGGTATATATTGGTGGCAACAAACGAGTAGACAGACTTGCATGAATAACGTCTAAAGTCGGAATATCGGAGCTCAATCATGGGATACACAGTAGTTACTTACTCTCGAAAAATGAAATGTAATTGCAAATGTTTCTTTGCTTCAGTTGATCAAATTGTTAGTCAAAAGTTGCAGGAATCTGACTACTAGACGAGACCTGCCGGACGAAGAGTGGGAGAACCGGCAAAGCAACGGAAATTCATTGTTAAATATTTTGCATGGTTGTGATATATGTACCTTCCGTCATAAACCATTGACCAGCTTCTGAGGGAGGTGTTTGAAACACTTGAATAATGTACTTGCAGTGTTATAAGACAGCATAAGTAACAATGAACATTTAAACATAACTAACAATGAACATGTGAACATAACTAACAATGAACACATACATTAATACGTTCATCGACAACCGTTTGTCTTTATCTTCATCCATGTGTTTCCAGAACCCTAAAATAGTGTAAAAAATGGTAACAATGTGACCTTCCACTCATTTCTCTGGTGGCGATTTTGGGGTTTTGTGATGTAGTTACCTCTCACATCCCGCAGGCCAATGTGATTAGAAAGGCATGCTGAAGTCGGTCGTGTCAAAGCAGAAATTGGCACATATTGCAGCCATATTGTAAACTATGATACACACAATTTCATTTCATGGAGTACAACCTGATAAGCAGTAGAAGTGTGAGATCGAACACACAGAAATTGGTCACAATATGAGACTGACTTTATTGTTGTCAAGGTGGCGTAGATTTATTTCTATGATTCTCTGCATGGTTTGATGATAGTATTTGCTAACAAAGCTTGAAGTTGAGATTACTATATATGAGATCATGCTAAATTATTAGATAGGAAATCACTACAAAGCACAAAAATTCTGTTTCACTAATCAAAAGTAAAGGATTATTATCTTTATTTTTGGAGATTGTTCTTTCTGAGAATTGCGATGATGGATATGACCAAAAATCACCAATATGAGCCACAAAGAGTCTTCCACAGTATGCACAAGGAAACACAAATCCACTTGTACCATCGTGAATTATTTTGCGTCTTTTTAGACGTGCATCCCTTGAGCTATAGGCTGTCATCATTGCTGATATTTCCTCGCCATGCAATACGATCAATGGCATCCTCTTCCCATGTTTCCATACCAATGCCCGAATCATGTATATCGCGTTTGCATATGTCTTTCTACCGAAGTAGGTGGCAACCCTGAGACCTTCTCCCAGACGACATCTAATATAATTTCACATTAAAAAAAAAAACAGCCATTATATTTAACACATGACCAATCTTCCAGGAAATCGATATTTCGGACAAAAGACTTTGTAGAATATTCATCGTCTTCTTGTTCATAGTTTACCTATGCCTTCACAGCATATCATGTTTTCTTGTTAAATGTTGCTGTATTTGAAAGTTCTTCAAGAACAATCACACACTTTCTGTGAATGCCATGCTCTGTTCCAACTGGTTTAGTGTACTGCAGTGTTGAAGTGTCTAATAACTATTGCTACGACTCCATTTGAATCCTAATTCTTACATTAAATTGATATTACAGAATTATTACTGATTAAGCAATGTAACAAAAAACCAATGACCATAGCAAAAACTCACCTGAACTCACAATATAATTCCTGACAAAGTACGTGTTCTACCAAGTTCATATAGAAACTGTCCCGTACATATTTCTATAGTAGCTACTCGCAAGATCAGCAGCTGACAGTGGATAAGTCAGACATCTAGGAACTAGTTCCTAATGAAATACGAGACTAGATAGTTCCAGAACTTTTAAGTAGATTTCAGAACTTGCGTTATTGTATTAAATAAAATGGCGGGAAATTGCAACCTGTTCCTCCGTCAGTGGGGCTGTAATATTTCATTAGCGGTGATTGGTTGAGCTAAGGTCACGTGTTTGACAATGACGAATGCCGGAAGCCAAGTCCCGAGACATAATTCCGTGTCTTCTGGACGCAAGAAGTGAAATTGTACAATGGTACAAGAGTCTGAAGGAGAGTTTGAAATATGTTTAATTAACCGGTTTCAATGTTATTTATGAACGGAGTTTCTTTGTAACGGAATAATGACTCTCCCTGGATTTACGGAGTACATGATTGTTTATGGGATGATCAATGCGAAAAGTCATGCCGTTTTGCATAAGAGGCTTCGTCAGTTCAGACAGTGGACTTGAGATTATGTTCATGGAGAACTGGCGTCCATTGCGTTATATGATTTGTGTATGCGATGTTAACTTTGTTTACTCAGACCAAAGTTAACATTTGAGCTCTTTCGGCAGACTTCTATTTTGACAAGTGCGTTTATGATGTCATGGGTGACGAGGAAGTAACATGAATTGATGACATAAATTTGTTTTTGCCGTAGGAACATTTGTGATGGATAACAATAAATGCAAGAAACATTGATATTTCAACATCCACGTGTCTCCTGGGCCGGAGCAATACTGTGACCTGACAAAGTAATGCATATCGCAATAGGCAGGTAAGGAGATTAGGGAGTGGAGCTGGTTGTTCAATTCCATTGGTCAATGTGAAATTAATGACATGGAGAAATCCTGAATAGTATATGCTACCAATGTGGTTAAATAGTAGAATCCACTGAACACATCGATATCAGCGTCTAGCTCTATGATGATAACAAGGAAGAAGAAGACCCTGAGTCGTCGAGGTTGGGCTGGGATTATCAAACCTTTCGTTGCCACAAATACGGACAGGTTTCGGTTTTTCGCCAGTCGCCATGGCACCTGGGATCGTGAACAATGGGAAGGATGTATTCTGGAAAACAAAATGCGTTTACGGATCATTACAACTTTACAGCAATATGTGCACCTATCGACCCAGCGAATGAGATGTGTCTATCAATTGTGGGTCACTTTTGACATTTTTAAGATGACATACTCAACCACCCTTAGTCGACTCTTGCAACACACGGATCATTCTAAAATGTTAATATTAATTGCTACTTCGGATCATGACAACACTGTGACAGCAAAATGTAATGGAATCCCTCTATAGCGCATTCTTTTGTAATAAGTTACCTTATATAACAACACTTTAAATTCAAAACTTTATTTGTTCTATATTGTTTGTAATGTATATAGCGAATTTCTGTTATTTCATGCATATTGTATCGGTCCAGACCAAGTTGTTATAACGGATTCCACTGTAGTTATGCAGTTAATGTACTCTATTGAGGCACTATTTCTCGTGCTTCACTTTGAGAACCTCCATAGCAGTGTAACATTTAAAATGGTCACAGAAACAGTACACGAAATACACGCGCCCAAGAACTGGAAACTGGCTAAACCAATTACAAGCGTTATCTGCCAATGGCAAAAACGATATCACAGATGGATTAGTTTTCAATAAAGTATGAGTGCATTTCGATTAGTTGCCAAGTACTGACGGTGAACTGCCGCACTCACAACTGAATCGAATAATCTCTGAATCTGATTGACGGCCACGACATGCTCAAAGACTGGCTGACATACTGATGTCCAGCTGCTGTACATGGAAAAGCTGTTTTTGTTTATTGCGTGATGTGATGCTGCCATGTAGTTCTTTTTCTCATGCATAAGTTTTCGAAATTTCACTACCTAGCAGGCTAGTATTCAGAAACCCAATACAATGCGTCATATTTCAGCTTGTATCTTGGCATCTTCTTCATCACCACACATTTTGGACTAATGTGATCATAGAGCAGCAATTTCATCAACATATGAAACTAGTAGCCTGTTACAACATTTTCAACATCATTAGCAAGTGCTTGTTCTACATAGAAGCGTGGCAAGAATTGATTTCCGACATACTGTGTATCTTGCCTTAGTAGTACACTCTGATATCTTGTCCATCTTATGTTTCTTTTCCACTTTATTAGTTAGTGAGTCGAGAGAAAGTTCTCGCTGTACATCGAACCATAAGTGCTTGAAACTCCTCCTCATGATATCCCTCATGCCAGCGGGCAGCGATTGACAACACCTACTCTGTGTTGGTTTACTAATCTACCATGATTACCCTCATAACGCTCGTCTTAGCCATGCTCGTGTATATTCATGATATAGACATGATATTCTTGTAGTTTGTTCAGGGTTGCAAGTTCACAAATATTTGTTACATTGACCACTCGTCCTATCTCCCTAAGATCATTCGGAACATCAGCTCGGTCCATTGTTTGTCCGGTCATCATTTTAAGTTGATTCGTGTCACATTAGATCACTTCGCTGACTCCAGCCACCGTCTGCATGTCCAGCCAATCTGCATCTTATTTACAATATTCATTGAGTCACCGGAATAGCTTACACGAGAGGTGTAGACGTCCTGAGGATAAGCGAGGATAGACGAGATAATAGGTGAGGATAAGCGAGACAAGTGAGTATACGCGAGATGATGAACGAGGATAAGCGAGATAAGTGAGGATAAACGAGGGAATAAGTGAGGACAGCGAGGTAAGTGAGGGTGAACGAGAATAAGTAAAGATAAGCAATATCATAAGTGTGGATAATTTGAAGTTTCTTGAGAGAATTTAGAATTCAAAATGATTATTGTGCCAACTGACAAACATGGACAACGACAGCACTAGAGAAAAGTAAACTAGTGACAGCTGAAACGGCATGTTTACGTAGAATCCTAGGAATACCGCTAAGAGACAGAGTAAAGAATGAGGACATTAGATAAAGAACCGACACCGCCCCAATCTTGGAGTATATTAAGAACCAACAGATCAAATGGTTTGCACACATCAGCAGACTACCACCAGACATCATACCATAGCAAGCTATGCTACGCAGATACAGTGTAGGCAGACCTCGAAAACGATTGACCACCGAAATAAAGGAGGCGATACATTTCACAATATACTCAGCACACGTGGGCCATCTCCAGAGAACTGGAGACCCTGGCGCAGAAGGGCAACAAAAGGTTTATGAAATAGATAGATGCTTAGGGCGGTACATAGAGCAGAAATTATGTCCTTCGTGCCGTGCGGTTCGCTGCAAGCTGCTGTAGTTCTTGGGTGGTGTTAATACCCATTGTCATTGCCTCGTTCTTAATTGTTCTTCGTAGTGTTGTTCTAGGTCTTCCACGTTTTCATTATCTTGTTGCAGGCTATGACAGAGCTTGGTGGGTAAGTCTATTCTCGTCTGATTTATGCACATGACCTAAATACTGCCAGCTTCTTCTTATAATAATAATAATAGTTGACATACTTTTGGATATGAGTCTTTTTGATTCAAGGGTTTAGCGAATAGATAGAGATAGATTGAGATAGAAGGGTTTAGATAGAGATAGATTGAGATAGAAGGGTTTAGATAGAGATAGATTGACGTGTAGAACTCAAAACATTTACAATCAACGTGCCACGGGAACTATCAGGCATATATACTCTTTCGTTATCTAATTAAAGAGACGAACTTCAATTGGTAGCGGCAGAGTGTACCGTTGTCGGTTCAGAAAATCACTAATCACAGCTCTTGATGTTACTGCCTAGCATGGTCAGATCAGTGTGGTTATTAAAGAGCGTTAAACCGAGTAGATCGCTACAGGTGATTTGAAAGACACCATCCAGAGAAGGTATCCGACTGTTTTCACCATTCCAAGGCCTACTACATTCCTGCTTACAACAGTCTACCACTTTGCGTATGGCCGACTGGTTAGAGGGTTGGTCTAACATCCGTGATGTCCATGGTGCAATTGCCGGTGAATACATTAAAAAAAAAACAAGAACTCACGCTGAACATGACGCGGAGAAAGCAAGAGCATGCGGTCTTGATCACACAGCTACAAATAGCAACTCTCTAATGGAAAACATGCAGTACTTGACAGTTTGTAAAGTGTTTTGAAAAGCTTGGATCTGATGACTGACAAAAAATAATTCAAACTTGATTTCGTTCAATGCCAATTTAAGGATCTTTTCTCCAGAAGGAAGAACCTCATCAGCAAATATAATAAAACACCCTATCTATCTGCGTCGTCAGTGGATTGAGTCGGTGAGCAGACATGATTAATGCCAGCGTGGCCACAGCGTGGCAGGTTCACTGGATAGAGATAGAATTTTGAATGCTATCATGAAATTGGACTAGTTGGAAGATATGCAGTATATTTCTTCTTTCATACCTATGGATAGATTGCAGGATCTGGTAGTGAAGGTTGGTGTTGCAAGAAACGAACGGTGTATAAGGAATCACAAGAAAATTTATCAACCAACACAGAACTGGGACTCAGTTACCACAAGCTGAATGACATACTGAATATGAAATATGAGTTAAATGACATAGTAAATATGATATATGAGTACCTATGGACTTGTTCCGAGATTGATCATCATATTGTGTTTCTACATGTTGCAGATAGTGAGTTAACATGATATTGCTGTTATTCTTCTTTTACGTATATGAGATTTTGGTCGTCTGCGAAAAGCAGTTAATTTAATTCATTGTTTAGTTCTCTGAGTTATCTTGTTCTGAGTCGGTGATGTTGCCCTCTACACCTTTTACCTCTATCATTATTCTATGTATGTATATATTGAAAAGCAAGAGTGAGAGTATGCAACCCTGACGCACTCCCGTTTTTGTCTGAAATGCGTCTGTAAAACCATCTGATGTTCTTACCACTCACTGACAGTTTTTATACAAAACTCTTATACTTTCTAACAATTGTTCTTTGATGCAATACATTTCTAGAGTTTCCCACGCTACGTCTCTGTTGACTATGTCAAACGCTTTCTGCTGATCTATAAATATTGCGTTTAATTCATTGTTGTATTCTATTGTTCTTTCACTCATTTCGCTCAGCGTGAATAACGCGTCTGTGCAACTAACAGTTGCACAGTTAATTCTGAAGTCAAATTGAGAGGGACTCAATTGTTGATCGGCGATGCATCTTGCATGTTGTTCTATTATCTATGTGTAAATTTTAGAGGTGTGGCTTAACAGTGAGATGCCTCGGTAGTTTTCATATCTCTTCTGCTGCCCTTATTTTTCCACAGTGGCACGATTTCTGACTTTTGCCAGTCCTCTGGAATTTCCTTTCCTTTCAACACTATTATTAATATTCTTTGCAGCCATTTTACCCCAATGTCTTTACATCCTTTAATGGATTCGTTGGGTAGGCCATCGGTGTCAGGCGATTTCGTATTTGGGTTGTTCTTGATAGCCATTTCTATTTCTTGGCTTAACATTTCTGGCTCTGCGATATCTTGGTCTTTTCCCTTATAAGTATGTTGCGTCAGAATGTTAGTATTGGACATTCCTTCAGAAGTCCCGTATGCAAAGCATCCATGCTCTTCTGACTAGGTCTCAATTTCGCTGGACTGGCCACATCATCCGCATGCCAGACAAGCGCCTCCCAAAGAGATTATTCCATGAAGAGCTGTGCGAAAATAAACGTTCAAGAGGAAGGCAGAAAAAGCGCTTTAAGGATCACCTAAAAAAACTCTCTCAAGCACTGCAGCATCGATCCTACCTCATGGGAGACTACATCATTCGATCGCTCAGCCTGGCACACCGAGAGGACTGCATGCATCACGAAATTTGAAAAAAGAAAGAACACTGCAAGCAATCCACAAGAAGAGGAAGGACAAATCCGAAAATGTTCAACCCTGAACCTTCAGCACTCCTGCATGCATTGCAATATAACTTTCCGTGCAAGAATCGGACATCTGCGAACTCACAAACCAAATTAGACACATACCAATTTATTATTATTTTTTTTTTATCTTGTTGTCATCTTGAAAAATATTGTTGCTCAACTTCGCTTGTCAAGGAGGATCCTCATCATCATCAATGTACAATTCTGAGAAATATTCTTTCCACCTATCGTTTCCGTTAGGTAGAGGTATTCCATCTCTGCTGTTTATTATTGCAGTTGGGTTGTAGCTTTCATTTCTCATTCTCATTGCGTTGGCACTTTTGAAGAAATTTCTAGGGTTGTTCTTACATTGGAGGTGTTCTCCATATCTGTGCCATGAATTCTCTTTGGCTTCTCGAATTATTCTTGTCGTATTTCTTCTAGCTAGTCTGTGCTGCACATAATCGTTGTGATTTTCAGATTTCAACCAAGTTCTAAAACATTTGTTCTTTATTTGTGTAGCTTTCTGTATCTCTTCATTTCACCATGATGTTTGCTGACTCCATTTGTATGTTTTCTTACTTCGCACGCACTTTGTAGATTATTTAGGAACTCCCATTTAAGTAACTTTTAGTAACGTTTTAAGTAACTCCCATTCTACATTTATACCATTGCTTTTACTTGGCAGGGTAGTAAAGGAATTAGCCATTTCTTGATAAAGCATATCTCTTGCGTGTTCATCGTCTAACCTTACAACGTTCAGCTGTGGTTATTGTCTTCTTGTGTTGATGGTCTTTCATTTTGTTTCATTTTTTAGTTATTACAACCGGACGGTGATCAGTATCTATGTTTATATTTGGTATAACCCTTGCGTCTGTGATGTTTATCTTCTGTCTATGTCGTACCAGTATTTAGTCAATCTGGAACGCTATTGATATATAATATAATCTGGGACGCTATTGATATATAATATAATCTGGGACGCTATTGATATATAATATACCATGTTATTATGTGGCTACATCTGTGTTTCTATCATGAATTAGCTATTAATAATCCCAACTGAACTACTCTTTGAATTATATTTGCGCACATATACTTCTATCCGACCGCGTGTTGCCTATGCCCGAGAGGGGGGCAAAGAATTGCAAAACTGTTTACCTTCCATGCGTGTCGTAAGAGCCGACTAAGGAGGTTATGGGATGGAGATGACTGTCCCATCCATATAGGGTCAGCATGACCCAAAGTCATGCTAAAGTCGGATGTGTCAGGCCAAATGTTGCAGATATCGCAGCATTGCTGTAAACCATTACACTCTGTTTTTCCGTTCTCTGGACAACATCCTGCTAAACTGTAGGAGTTTGAGAAATAACATAGAAGGAGAAGAAAAAAAGATACTTCTGTCGGCTTGTAAAGCCAGTCACAGAAGCTAGCCTGCTATCTACCTATCTACCTATTCACTGAAACCCTTTGTTGCTTTTCACTGTCAGGGGTAGTAGAGTTTCCTGGAGACGGCCCACTTGTGTTCTGAGTATATTTTGATATTTGTCGTCTCTTATTTCAGTTGTTCATCGTTTTCGTGGTCGGCCTCTAGGTCTGCCTTCGCTGTATCTGTGTTAGCATAGGTTGCTGTGATATGTTGTCTGATAGTAGTCTGCTGATGTGTGCAAACCATTTGATCTGTTGTCTCTTAATGTATTCTAAGATTTCGGTGGCGCCGGTTTTTTGTCGGATTTCTTATTCCTCACCCTGTCTCTTAACGATATTCCTAAGATTCTGCGTATGCACGCCACTTCAGCTGTCACAATTTACATTTGTCTTGTGCTGTCATTGTCCATGTTTGGCTTTGTAGCACAGTTGTGGCATAATAATCGATTTCAATAGTGTTATTTTTGTGTTTAAATCTACGTATTTGACATGTTTGATGTAATCTATCTATTTGTCTTTGTAGGTCTTCTTCTGATGATGCCACTAGGGCTTGATCATCTGCAAATAGTAGTTTGTTTAAATTATCCTTGAGAATATTTTCTTTCGTTGTCTTTGCTACTTTACAGATGTGGTCTATGTATGTTATGAAAAGTGGGGGTGGGGGGGGAATAGTACACATCCCTGTCTCACACCCGAGTAAATTTGAAATTTATCGGATGTACCTACGCTTGTTCTTACTGAGCATTGACTATTGGAGTGTATCCTCTGACATAAGTTTATCAGATGTTGGGGAACTCCATATGTCTGTAGTGTTATCCATAGCTGTGCTCTATCCACGCTGTCAAAAGCTTTATTTTTGTCTACGAAAGCCAAATATAAGTCTTGGTTATGTTCTATCGCTTTTTCTAAAAATTGTTTGATGGCGAAGATTGCATCTGTATAGCTAGCCTGCGCTGGATCTTAATGTTTACACATCCTTGTCCGCTATGTTGGCCAGATTTTTATCTGCATACAGAAAGGTAACGCATGCTTAATTTACATAGACACACATAAACCTTTAGAGTATAAGGATATTCAGCATATTGCCAATGAGTCTTGAAGGTTTATGGGTATGAAAGAAAGAGGTTAACTATAAATACAGTCAGTTCCTCTTTTGCCAAGTTTGGCACATAGGGCGGATGTAATAGTTTTCCATGCCTGTCGGTCAGTTGCTAGGGATTGCAGGTCTTGTGCTTTTATACCTGTTTATTTTAATGCATTCATAAATGTTCTTCTAAGCGTTGTTTTTGGTCTTCCCTGTTTTCTTTACCCGTCTGGTATCCACATGAAGGAATGTCGTGGAATTTTGTCTTCCTTCATTCTAAGTATATGGACGGTGTATGTCCAGGGGCGTTTTCTGATGATGTTCGTCACATATTCTTGTTTTGTCTCATCTCTTAGTATGTCGTTGAATTTGAAATCTTACCAATTAGTTTTTATGATTTTTCTGAGACATTTATTCTCGAAGGCAACTAACTTCTTATCCATTATTGCGGTATATTTCCAACTTTCACATTCAAATAACCATATCTTAACGCCCCAATAAAAAATGATGGCTACATCGTGAACAGAATATGCTCCTAATAACTTTAAAAAAAATAACGGCATTATTGTCAACTTTTGTCAACCCCTTTCCCTTGTCAACAACTCTCAAACGTGTTCAGTCCCCCGTCCCATAATTGTAGAGGCGGACATCCCTAAACTATGAAAACTTTCCCCTCCCCCCCTCTTTTGTCATTGCACAAAGGGCATGAGAGCTTCTTCAGTTTTAATTCCTTGGATCGATTCAAATAAACTAAAGCCCAATAGAGAAAAACCACTTTTAAAACAAATGTTGTTGCTATGTAGCACCCGACAGAGTAAGCTACGGAAACTTGTATCCTTGACTACGGTGCATAGCTCCAACACATGTCTCACACTCCGCTGTGACATCTGTCAACGTACCAATCGTTGACTGTGCGTGTCTAACGCGTGAGCCTCACGTGTTTGAAGTCATTAGTAGCAGTGCAGATGTCAGGAATGTCAAGAAGCGACTATTGCCAAACAAGTCCAATATGGTTAAGGAAAATTGACATGCAGTACGCAAAACAGCGTATAATAGAAAAGCTAACAAAGGAATAAATTATTTTAAAAAGGCCTGCAGGAAAACACAAATGAACTATTCAATAAGAAATAAGTTTTTTTTAAAATAAACCACGATTCAGTAATTTACATGAGACCCGAGGAAACGTATCCAATAGTCAATCATTTGCTTCATCCTAATACTAATGTCTTTATTTCATATTGGATATTCGTTTATTGTTTATCCTCCTCGCACACCGGACATGTCCATTGGTACTCAGATCTGCGCGTAAGCAAATCTCTCAGGGTATAACGGCTGACTGTATAACGACCGTTTCTATATTGGTTCATTCCGCCGAAGACGGATGTGTCGGGCCATTGGCGCAAATAAAACGGTGACACAACGCATTTCCATTCTCTGGACTACATCCTGCTGGAAATCTAGTAGGACCATGGTCCTGCTATAAGAGAATTCAGCATGAGTTTGAGAATGAACGCTGAAGAAGAAGATATTGGTTCACGAAATTTTTGTCAGTTGTTCTCTACGGGCCAGACACATTTTCACTCCAAATTCGCGCATTCTCGATATTGACTCATGCTTATTTATCTCAAAATCATCTGATAGTTCGGACTCACGAAAAGCAATGACTATGTCTGTTTGGTCCATAGGCTGACCATTTGTTATGTGGCATGGCTAGCTAATTGGTCTACCCGTTTGTTTCCCTTTACGCCCGCGTGTCCTGGCACAAAGGTAAGGGTTAGTTTCCGTAGTGATGTCTGCATTCTAGCGCTCTCCAATGACTCCACTCATCCCTTACGTACATGATATATTTTTACTTTCTGAATCATGTACATTGAGTCACTTAGTATGCACGCATGTGAATAGGCTTGCGATTTAAGCCAGATAAGTGCATGCGTTACGGTAAATGCTTCCATTGTAAGACTGCTTGTTCTTGTGGTAAAGGCTTCACAGGCTTTGTGCACTGCTCTTCCGTGTGATCTGGCAATAAAGGCACATGGTCATCGGTTGTGACGGTTGACCGACCCGTTCGTGTAAATAACATCTATATGATTGGTTTTTTCACAGATTGAGTGCCTTGACCTCAGCATTAACGCTCACAGAGTTCTATTCCCTGCACTATCTATAGAGTGTAATGACGCTCTTGACTGCCACTTGAAAGACCATAGGAATAGGTATCCATTCCTGGCCAGTAGTTATGCCTTCTGAGGCGCAAATTTGTTTAACGGTAACTTCGGCACGACCCATCCACGATTAGCCTCTCTTGAGTCTGTTTCGTTTCACACGACGGAGCTCACTGTGTAATGGGTGGTCTATGTCAACTATGAGATGTGCACGGGCAGGCCTCATATCAATTCTGTGAGATATGCTTGCAAAATAAAGGAGAAATCCCATAGTCGCACAGGGTGTGTCTCTTGTGCTACCAAGGATGATCCGCATTATTTCATTTTGAATTCTCTCCAGTCTCTCAATCTGTGTGTGACTGACGGTGATAGTGGGGCCTGCATATTCAATGATGGGGAGGACAAAAGCCTCATATAAGATTACAAGCTCTGACTGTGTAGTGTCAGCCTCTGCCATGACTCTTATAGCTGAAAATACTTTGCTGGCCTTTGCGATAACATGATCAACGTGATCCCGAAAGCACATACTACGATCAAAACTCACGTCTAGATATTGTAAAGATCAGGTCTTGCTTACATTGTACCCTCTCATCTCCACTGTCAGTGTCGCAGTCTTTGCGATGTGATTGTTAAGAGAGAGAGACGTGTTACCGCATTCTTCTTTTGGTAGATCAGTGTTCCTGAATCATCATACCAGAAGGTGATACGGTATAGCTCATTCTGCAGTGATCCGATAGTTTCTGTTCTAACCATTCCGTGTCTGTATGTCAGGATATCCTCCTCAAAGTACAGTGTTCTACCTCTTCCCTCGAGCTGTTGCTGTGTGATTGCCACGGTGTAGACATTGAATAATACGGATGACAGGGGAAATCCCCTTGGAAGACCTGGACGTATTGTTATGGGTTTATATGTCCATACACCGCATCTGATAGCCACTTTCCTCTCGAACACCGCTGATATCCATCTGACGACGAAAGGATCAACATTAACAAGCAAAATTATGTTGAGAAGGTACTCGAACGACACTCTGTTATACGCGTCTTCCAGGTCAATCGCGATAGCACACAATTCCAGACCTGCATGAAAGCCCTCAAAGTCGTCGTAGGTGAAAACAGCGGCGTTGCGCCATGTTTCTTTCTGATGTTTGTTGCCTCCGAGGGTACCTCCGAGTACAAAATGAGGTTCTCTTCCAGATCTCGAGCGAGATGGTCTGCAGCAATCTTTTCAGTAAGTTTGCCCATGGTGTTCTGTATCGTTATGATTCGGTTTCCGCTGATCTGGGTGTGGTTTATATTGGGCTTCTTTAGTGGCAATAAGTAGCTGTGCAGATATGTTTCCTGGATAGTACCGTTCTTGATTCTTTCGTTAAACTCACGAACCAGGTCGTTTATGTCTCTCTCCTTATGATGGCGAAGTCCTAATATCGTATACCGCCAGGGCCTGGGGCGGTATTCCGCGACAATTTAAGAGTGATCTGGACGGTCTCTACAGTGATGTGTATGCTCTTATTCCACTCAGCCTCCGTACATAGAGTGGAGGCTATATTCAACCTCCGCCTGAAGTCTAGGTTGTTTTGGTCTGTCTGTTGAACATAATGCTCAAGGAAGGTATTCCCCTATCTTTGGCTGATTTCTGCCATCGAAAATTCTGCCATCAGTGGATCGAAAATGAGGTATACCGAATCTTTGAACATGTCCGTTCATGCTCCGCTGAAAACGCCAGAACATCTTAAGAGGTTTGTCTGAACTGATCTGCTTGCAGAAATCCATTTCATCTTTTTTCTTTGGCTTGTTGAGTGCATGTCTTGAAGAGTAACATATTTTCGTCTAAGGTATGCTTCAATACCGTTACGATATTGGATGTTGCGCAGTCGGAGGCTTTCTGCCTCATCTTAACGGTCTGCCATTTGTTTCTTCATGCCTCCTCTATGTCGCCATTTCACCATGGTGGCTGGTTCAGCTGACTGCACTCTGGGAGCTTGACCCTCGTCTTTGGTGTACCTAATTTTGCTTATCATGTCAAGGCCCGAGTTGCCATACTGGAAGGTAAGTGACACGCTTCCCATGGTTGTGCTTCTTGGTAAGGATGGTGCACGGGTAGTGATCGCTGCCGTGATGCCCTAACACATTCCACCTGCATATAGGGGCCAAGACGGAGGAAGAAATGCCAGGTATATGCTACTGTCATTGTCTCCAGATCGGCTGGAAGTCCTAGTTACTATGCCATCATTAAGAAACACAACATCGGTAGTTACCAACGCGTCCTCGAGGTCTTCCCCTTCCTTGTTGGCAATTGTCTTTTCCCCATTGTCTACCTCTGGCATTGAAGTCTCCGCAAATAAACTATGTGCTTCTCATCTTGCACGAGTAAGCTTTCCAACATTGTTTTGTCTATCTTGCCATTGCGATCATACACGTTTGCAATGACCATGTGTACCGGCGCTTGTATTCTGACAGTGTGAACTTGGAACTCGGTGCAATTCCGAGACATGTCCATCACAGAAGCCGTTATACTGCTACGTACCAGGATTGCCTGACCAAGGAGAGTCCGATTGTAGAAGGCTGTAAATTTGGTGGGTGAAATCGTGCCTGGCCCAAGGTTAGTCTCTTGCAAAGCGATTATGTTCCCGCTGTATATCAACTTATCAAGTGTGGTACTTCTCTGGTTGACGCTCTAGTAGTTCCAGTACAGGAAGCGCGTGTGACTGCGGCACAGCTTGTCAAGCTCAAATTGTTATCTTCTAGCTCCCGCTCTATTTTTCTTCCTCTTACCGTGTCTACGTCGGCGGAAAGCTCGGTGGTTGTCGGGGTTTCCTATATCAACCAACTTTTCAGCTGAAATATCATCAGAGAAGTTACATAGGCGGATCTCGGCAGTGCACAAAGCTGAGTAGCACGGCCAAGAATCAATTATTTCATGTTAAATTTACATAACAATACAATATACAATACAATATGCTAATACACTAGAATATAGAAATGCACTACAATACATACAGAACGAAAAATCAGCAGTCATATAGTCCTATATACAACAAAGTTGTTACTATAAATCTGTCTCTGAAGCTAAAAATCAGCAGTCATATAGTGTCATGTATACGACAAAGATATTACTACACATTTGTCTCCGAGTAGTGTCAAACTGTAGGTGCCCATGGAGAATGTGCTACTAGAGGGAACAGGACACAAAAATACGTCGATGTCAGATTATTTCTTGACCTTCTACTATATTTGAATTATTTGTGCATTTATACGCTTTTCACATTCTCGATTGTTAAATGATTGTTTTTTTTTATTCATAACCTTCGTGTAATTTCTTATTTCTCCAAGTTCTCTTTGAATTACAATATTAGAGGTTCTTAGACCCTTCCTTCTAGATCTGTTGTAAGCAGATCCTTGGTCCTCTTCTGCGTTTTTCTCAAACTCATTCTCGTAATCAGGATGCACTCCAAAGAACGCAAAGCATTGTTTGATGATTTAAAGTGTGCCTGCGATTTCTGCCCACTTCAATCCCACACATCCGACGTCAGCACGTTTTTTAAGTGAATTTGTGCTATAACATAGGACACCCAACTCCTTTCCAAACATCCTTAACTACCTCTTACGACACGCGTGGTAAGTAACTGTGCTGCCATTCTTTGCGACCCGTTTGGGTCTCGTCAACTCATGACGAGTCCGTCAATCAAGGTCACTCCTGTCTCAGTCGTTCCTCTATCTACAAGTGCATCTATGTTTTTCTATGTTTCACTAATTGCTCTAACTACATTCATAAACTTCAATATCAAATATGGGTAATCTTGTGAATATGTTTATTTAATCTTGCAAGTATTTGATCTGTGACGCTTTCTCAAAACTGATTCGCTGTACTTAATGTAATTACTTCCTGATCAGGTGGTCAATATTGATTCGAAAAATATTAAACGTTGTCAATCTAACTGAAATTATTGTGTCGATAAAATATAGACCATTTCAAACCAGGAATGGCGGCACTTAAAGAAATTTAACACCACGTCGTGAGCAACGTTTACTAGTAAATACAGTAATATTCAGCCAAAAAGTCCCAGGCCCTGCACTCATGAAAACACACAGTAATGCAATTTTCTGTTTAAGGTTTTTTTTACAGTTATATAATAACGCCATACACAGACTGTTCCTTTATTTTAAAGATATGTTTACATCAATAACTTGTTATATATTAATCTGTTTTATTATTACATTATGATGTTCGGATGATGTTCGTCCGTCGTGATCGACGATGACCAAAAACTCAACCATAATAATAATAACAATAAATAATAAAATAATAAAGTTAATAGTGCGTTTTTAAATGACTAGCAAGTCCAATGCGCGCACAAAATGTTTATTTACAGAATTGACAACAATAGAAGGTATCTGTGTGAGGTTGAGATGTTTTTTCTTTTCTACGTGTCCGCTTCTGTCTTGCAGTTTCTTGTCTGAATTCTTCTGCCGCTAGTGCTCCCGTTCTAGTGCTGTAACGCCATGCTGTTCTATCCTGAGCGAGGCTCTCCCAAGCGCCTACGTCAATGTTAAGATGTTTCAAGGATGACTTGAGCGTGTCTTTGAAACGCTTTTTCTGTCCACCAGCTTTTCGAAATCCTGCCTTGAGTTCTCCATAATATATTTGTTTTGGCAAACGCGAGTTCTCCATACGCACAAGATGGCCTGCCCAGCGTGCCTGCGCCTTCATAAGTATTGTGTGGATGCTTATTGAGGTTGATTTTTCCAAGACCTCGTAGTCTGGTACTTTGTCCCACCAATGGATGTTTAGTAATTTACGTAGGCAGGTAAGATGGAAATGATTTAACTTTCTTGCATGTCTAGAATACACTGTCCATGTTTCGCAGGCGTATAGTAAGGTTGGTATAACAGCAGCATGATATACTTGTAGTTTGGTGGTTGTTCTTATACCTCTTCTGTCCCATACATTTTTGCGTAATCTGCCAAATACAGCACTAGCTTTTGCCAGTCTATTGTTAATTTCCACATCAATGTTGACATCGCGAGAGAGAGAGAGTGCTTCCAAGGTAAGTAAAATTGTCGACTACCTGCTGCAGTATTTCCTGATTGACGATGATGGAAGTAGCAGTATGTTGGCTATTTGATGTTGCTTGGTGCATGACTTCTGTTTTTTTTGGTGTTAATAGTGAGACCAAAGTTGTTGCAGGCCTTTGAGAAGCGGTCTATGGTGCTCTGCATGTTTACGACAGAGTCAGCATACAATGCACAGTCGTCAGCATAAAGTAATTCTCTAACAGTACTAGATTTAGTTTTCGTGTTTGCTTTTAGACGACGTAAATTTAAAAGACCACCATCCGTTCTGTAATTGATCATTATGCCTGCTGTTTCATTACTATGGTGTGTTTCCGTTAACATGGCTGTAAATAACAGGCTGAAAAGAGTAGGGGCCAGCACACATCCCTGCTTTACACCATTTGTGACAGGGAATGCAGGAGATACTCCTCCGTCGCAGATAACACTAGCCATCATACCGTCATGAAATTGTCGTATCACAGTGACAAGTTTTGGGGGGCATCCGAACTTTGTAAGCACCTTCCACAGTCCTTCTCTGTTAACGGTATCGAATGCTTTAGTTAAGTCCACAAATGTTGCTAAGAGTTCACTATGTTGCTCTTGTGACTTTTCCTGAATTTGTCGTGCAGAGAATATCATATCAACTGTACCACGACCTGCACGAAAACCGCACTGACTCTCTGGGAGTAGCTCGTTTAGTAGAGAATTATTTAATCTGTTGAGTATGACACGAGCGAGAATTTTACCAGCTATAGACAAAAGTGATATGCCCCTATGATTATCGCAAGACTGTTTGGTACCTTTGCCTTTATATAGGTGCACTATAGAAGCATCTTTTAGATCTTGAGGCAATGTACCTGAGTTCCAGAAAATACCAAAAATGTCAGTTTACATTATATGTGCCGATGAAGGTCATAAATCAAAACGTCAACTGTTTTCGTCCTTCTTCATTTGAAATTGTTTCTAATCATTTTTGTATTATTAGCTGTAGATGTATGTTCTATCACACATTTATTTATTCACTATGGTTACTGATAATCCAAACTGATCTAAGACTACTAAAGTTAGCATGACCTCAGAAAACACTATCTGTAGCCTATGATCCCATTTTACAAGAAAATATTCAGGTCAGTCGCCTTGAAAAAAGTGTCCACCTTAAAATGTATACAGTGGAAAGCTAACCCTAACCGTAACCCTAGTCCTTCCCGAAATAACAACACGAACACGTTTCAAAATCCCGTTATATTTATAATATATTGTTTGTACTGTATATACATAATTTATGTTATATACACATTTTATCGGTCCGAACCAAGTTGTTATAACGGGATTCCACTGTAGTAATCATTTCCCCCGTACCAGTTTCAAATAAGTGTCGACATTTGAAATCTAGTATATTTTAACAATTTTCCAAATAATCTCACGCCTATCCCTCAAAGAGATGTCTACATTTTTGTTTTATTGCTTCTACCAAATTTCTTCCAATATATATAATGATCTCAATCACCCTTTGATGTATTTTCTAATTCTCCAATCTCTGCAAATGTATAATTCATTCATTCGATACAGATTGAGACGATGACCAGCAGGGATGCAATTACGCTTACCTCTAATTTGGAGTACTCCTCCCATTATTCTGGATTGCTCGACAACAGAATATGTTCTGGAACAGATTACTTCACACGCTACGCTGTTAGATCAACTATATTTCCTGACAGAGTGGACAATAACAATAACAATTATTCCTGCAATGATAACAATAAATAAAAAACAAAACAATCGGAGTTGTTTCTTTATGATTCTTTATTCATATGAATGTTGTGCGGTCTCATGCTGGTTTTTTTTTTGCCCGTCATAATCTAGTTTTATATTTCATATGTGAGTAACAACGTTAACTGTGATTTGTCCATTCACGGGGTAATTGCTCAATGATGCCATTATCGTTTGATGAGAAATGTACCGTGATAAACCTCAACTTATTTGGATATTTGGAACATAGATTCTTCTTCTGTGATAGTTCTTAGAATCTAGCCGGATTTCAGTTCCAAGAACTTGGACGTTTTATATTCTGATTTACATCGGATATGTCATATCGGATTCTTTGAGCAAATTATTTCTCTGTGTTCCAGTTTGTCTTCCGGCTGTCGAATTTTTGACCAGACTGTATTATTGAGGATTGTTTTCTTTTGTATACTGTTCTCTGCTGTAGACTGTTCTCTGTTGTAGACTGTTCTCTAGTGTAGACTGTTCTTTAATGTAGACTGTTCTTTAAAGTATAGTGATTCTATCTATCTATCTAATCGCTAAACCATTTATTGCCTTTCAACGTCAGCTATACATCTAAGAGTTCTCTGGAGATGTCCCTCTTGTGTGCTTCGTATATTGTAGAATTTGTCGCCTCTTTTATTTCAGTGGTCCATCGGGGTCGGCCTCTAGGTCTGCCTTCACTGTATCTGTGTAACATAACTTGATGTGGTATGCTGTCTGGTGGTAGTCTGCTGATGTATGCAAACCATTTGATCTGTTGGCTCTTAATATACTTCAAGATTGATGTGATGCCGGTTCTTTGTCTAATGTTCTCATTTCTCACCCTGTCTCTTAGCGATATTCCTAGGATTCTGTGTAGGTATGCCATTTCGGCTGTCACTAGATTACGTTTGTCTTGCGCTGTCATTGTCCATGTTTGGCTTTGGTTGAAATATTTCTAAGATGATTATCACCTTCTGCACGTGTTCTTAAACACATACTAGTTATTATAATTTCCTTTCTTTCTACTTTAGTTCTCAAACTCCTGCAGGACACCAGGATCGAGTCCGGAGAATAAAATATTCGACATGCAGATTGGCTGCAATATGCAGTGAGGAAGGCCCATTAGTTTAAGATACCCCACATCAACACGGTTTCTGAGTCACTTTGACCCTCTATGTGATGGCACAGCTAAGATCACCCATAAAACGCCTTAGTCACCTTTTACGGCATATATGGTAGATTATAATGTCACTATTCTTTGCAACTCCTTTGCTCTCGGAACACGAAGAGTAGTTAACAGGATGAAGCCCAGCATGCGCATTCTATATTGCGCAGCATAGCTGCAATGGAAGCGTCGTTCACATATCATATTTGACATCAACTCACGGACGAAACTGATTCAAAAGACTGTGCTTGTTCGCTGAGAACCTAGTCCATGTCGTACTGAGTCAAGATGGTTGAAGTATTTGGACTGAGACGTCGGCTATAATTATCCGACATATCATGTGAGTGTTAGCTTCATGATTCGAGAAGCTTTGTTCGCACACAGCAACAGAAGACATAAGAAAACTTTAAGAAACTTCTTTTGACATTTGAATGCCGTTGTATTTTGTACGAATTCTTACTATTCTAATTCAAAAGTTGACGATGACATGTTTTGTTTCGTAAAGAAATTGTTTTTTATTTTAAATGAGGAAAATGTCGAAGCAATGGAAAGCATAATCTTGGGCCACGAGGCTTGAATTTTACAGCGACATATTCATGTTATATTTAATATCGTCAGTGCATCGTCTTTTTGGTCTAACTTATCTCCTCCGGCAAGTATTTCTGCCCTACATAATTTGACTTTCTAAACAGTTGCGTCTCTATATGACCAAACAGGTGTATTATTTTTGTTTGTTTTTTTGTTTGTTGCTATTGTGTTTCTTCTTCTTCAGCGTTCGCTCTCAAATAACCACAACAAATATTTCGTGTGATTTCAGCCAGGGAGCGTGAAGTACGTTGTGCTGCAAGTTCCACAGTAAAACTGTGATTATTTGCACCCCGGTTGGCCACTTGTGGTCAGGACGTCCGAGGTCCAGCACATCCGCTTTCGTCATTCCTTTATTTCGGGTTTGGTCCCTACGCTATTGTGTTTAATAACCAACACTGGCATCTTCGATGTGTTTATAAAATCTGAGTTTCCCTTTTTTTCCTTACAATATATTTTAATATTTCCATGTACTTATAATTTTCTATGTACTCCATAGCTTATAATTTTAGAAATATAATTACAACTCAGATACAAAGCAGATACAATGTATTGCCTAAAAGTGTAAAAGCAACAATTGATGAACACACAATACATCTTAGTTTTATCCGTGTTTCCTTATCGGCTGTTTTGTGGTATCCATGAAATTAGTGAAGCATATCCAGGTTAGCAAACCTTTTCTGTCTAATTGTGTGTATCAGACTGACTGCGACATTCGCAGTTTAGGAGACCTGTTTGCTAAAACCCTGTAAACATGAACTTGTCTCCGATTTGTGTGTAATATATATTGGTTGGCCGTGACTATTTTTGGTATGCAACTCCAAGTATATTCAATAGTGACCAATTAAACGTAAAATAATAATCGAAAACTAACGAACGGGTCCAAATTACTTCATCTAGAAGGCCTGTAACATCTAAACAAATCACAAAGAAGTTAAAAATGAGAATTATAAATGCTACATCTATTCTATATTAATGTATATTATGCTCAGAAATATGGACACGAAACAAACAATTAAAAGACTTCTGAGATGTGGGTATATAGAAGAATAAGGAAAAAGTCAAGGAATGAGAAAAGAACAAAGAGGTGCTAAAAAAACACTTAATATGAAGAAAGAATAACTAAGAGAAAAAAAGATCAGGTAAAAAAAATATTTTGGACACAGAAGATATTAAGGACACACCTTATTGAAGACCTTACTTGAGGGTAAAGTCAAAGAGAACTGAGTAGGAAGTAGGCATAGATACAAATGACAGAGTAATATCACAAAATGGACAGATTACAGTCTAGCAGAGTGCACCACCAAAACAAGAGACATGGGATGTTAGAGATCTGTTGCAGCCAACAATTGTGCCTAAAAAGGCATCAAAAACTTTATTACCCTGCGGTTAATAAGAAGATCCCGTGTACAATTGTACAATGAATGTCCAAAGTGGGGGGGGGGGGGGTTGGTAAATTCCGACTGGAGCCTGGAGTAAACTCAATGTCTCACGAGGGATTTCGAGAATCAGAAACAATGATAACTCGTTCTTCCTTGCAACTCTGCAGCATGTATTCTTAATTTACGTAACAAGGTTCTTAGAAATTTCATGGAATTCTTAGGAATTCTCTGCTTCTTTCTTTATACACCCTCCTTCTATTATGCTGAGTTGGCCCACATATGCTCACCTACTCTGGTTGAACAACTTATACCGTTCTACGTCAATACTCTGCCAGGTATCAGTGCGTGGAGATAAACTTCTTAATTTTCTTAACAAGGTTCTTTTCTGCAGAAATAATTTTAAAAAACAACAAGGCAATGTCAACAGGTGGTGTTTCTTACTGATTCAATGTCTGTCCTACAAACCATAGACATCGATAAATTGCCAAACCTGAAGGGAGCTATACGAGAAGTGAGTATCCAAAGAAGGGTAGTACTACAGTGGATACTATTCCACTGTGGCATACCAGGAAATTAGAAGGTAGGCTCGCAGAAAATGGAGCAAAAGAGGAACAAAAATACCAAGAAATCCCCTACCACGAGAAGAGAGCCCACATCAAAGCATTCAGGAAAGTCGACAACCCAAAATATCTGTCAATATCTTGACAGAGCTGAGTAGGTTATTATCTTTCGCATCAAACTTGAACACACCAGACTAAACAGCCACTTAAATAGACTAAGACTGGTTTCATCACCTCTATGTCCATGTGGGCAGGCAGGACGGACAGCGGAACATTTCCTGCAGGACTGCATTACACTAAACCAGTTAAGGGTGGAACAAAGATGGTTATCCACAGAAATCAGTATGGGATAGCACAGGAGCTTTAAATACATCATAATTAATCAAGAAAACCACACCGAAGACGGATGTATCAGACCATTGACGTAAATAAAACTGCGACAACGAATTTCTATTCTCTGCTGGAAATCTAGAATAGATCATGTTCCTGCTACAACAGAGATCCAGCAGGAGTTTAAGAATGAACGCTGAAGAAAAAAAATTAAGAAAACCGGACATGTTGTGTTAAACATGCCGAACTACGAACGAGAAGAGTAAGGGTCTAAGTAATTATTTACAACTTTCTTTATACAAACTCCTTCGATATGTTGAGTTGGTCCACATATGTTCACCTACTCTGGTTGATATAGCTCTTGTCGTTCTACGTCAATACTATGCAATAAAATGAGGTCTCGCCAGTCAAATTGACATGAATAAAAAAAACTTAAGATAATTTTTTTATGTTTACTTAAATTAATTTTTATTGGATTGTCTGTTCGGTGCATCTTCGAATTATAAACATGTTCTATCCATGCATGAATTAGGTCACAGAAAAGTTGCAAATTGACGATTGTTTATTTCTGTTCGTAGTGTTCTAAAACCATCAAATTACCAGAACATCTCTAAGGAGTGTAGTTGTCAATTGGAATTCTAAAGTTGGACTTGCAACAGTGGTACTTGTTCTCTGGCCTCACAATTCGAATTATCATTTTGGACTTGCAACATTGGCACGTCTGTTTTCTGTTCTCTCAATTCTTTGTTAGCACCTCCTAACTGCAGCTAATTTTTCTACGTCTTTTCTTGTCCATTTTCCAGTTTCTCTACTACTTCTGCTGACTACGTCATCTAAACCACCGTTATGCCGAGTTTACCCACAAGCACAAATGGTGCGCTGTTTCCTTCTATTATAACAGCAGTTTTCTCCCACTTTCCCTGCCACAACTCGATTAAGAATAAAATGTAACTAGAAATTAACATACTTACTGTAAAATCTAAAATTCCACAATAATTATTTGTAATGATCCTTTAACACCAAAAAATTTGACTTATGTGCAAAACCATAGCATCTGTTGATTAAATAATAGCAATATTTTAGCATCACCATTCGAAAGTTGCATGTCAACGATTTCTGCGATTTAACGTAGTGTCCTAGAAAATCACTTGTAATTATGTATTAAACAGACTATAGTAACATTGCTACCGGTACTTGTACTATTACTTCTTCTTCTTCTTCTTCGTTCATTCTCAAACTCCTGCAGATTAGCAGGATGTAGTCCAGAGAACGGAATGCGTTGTGTCATGGTTTACAGCACTGCTGCGATATCTGCACTACTACTGCTAGTAGTAGCTGTGACTACTACTGCTAGTAGTAGTAATGGTTGTAGTAGTACTGCTACAACTAATAATAATAATGATAACACACGTTTTACATCTTAAAATAAAAAAGCATTTGAAGAACTCACCATGTCAAACGTACCGACACACTTCCCATACATTCCCGCTATGAACTCTAGTTTCAGACAACACGAAATGTTACCAGCGTTTTTAACACTTCACAGTGACAGATATGTTTCAAACTTCACTGTTTTTTTTCACTTTTCTTTCACCTTTCCGCTTCCATTTTTTTTTAGTTCACTCAACCAGAATTTTGCAGTGCTGTGAATTCTCACACCCTCAGATGAGTTACAACCAATGGGAGTAACCATGTCAAAACCAGCGACTTTTTCAATCTTTATTTGGGCGCTGTAATGAAACAAACAATAGTTATATACATTGTCAGTTTTTCAACGAAAGTGAGAAAGTGTAGGGTAGTACAGTGTTAGGACCCAGTTTTTCTTTACTAAAAGATGATGTAGTTGGCATGAAGTCTGCCGTCTTTTATTTCAAGATCTGGTACCCATATTACTTAGGCTGTCTCGATCTAGGTTCCATTGGTGATTGAAAAATTATTTCCAGTTTAAGAACTAGACATTGAACTTGGATCACCCAAACAGTACGCCAGTATATATATACTAGCAACTATTAAAAACTCGCTTAAAATTTTTATTTATGTGGGCGAGTTTTAAACCTAGAACGTCTGGAAGTGATCAGGTACGTACAGTCCCATTGTTGTGTTGATGTGATGTTTCTGTCACATTTTTCAATCATCACGAACAAAATAGTAAAGCAATGGATTCTGATTGTACTGAAAGTCTAAACAGGTTGAGTTCGCCCGTGTGTTGCCGGGGGCCGAAAGGGGAGCAAAAAATAGCAACACTGTTTCCATTCCATGCATGTCGTAAAAGGCAACTAAGGAGGTTCTGGGATGGAGTTGGCTGTTCCATCCCATAAAGGGTCAGTGACCCAAAGCCATGTTGAAGTCGGATGTGTTAGGCCGAAAGGCGCAGATATCGCAGCAATGCTGTAAACCATGACACAACGCATTCCGTTCTCCGGACTGCATCCTGCTAATCTGCAGGAGTTTGAGAACGAACGCAGCAGCAGAAGAAGAAGAAATAGGTTGAAATGTGGCACACACATGAAAAACGTTGAGAAGAGTAACTGACTGTACCTAGTTTTTATCGTTTTGTCCACACACAAAAAGTTCATTACTGTTTGTATTTGATGTTACAAAAGCGACGGCAGGCAAGTTGCAGACATGCTTGTCAGTGGAATGGCGGGTATGCTTATCAGTGGAATGGCGACCAGAGAAGTTGCCAGACAGTTTAATTGTGACCAGTCCATTATAGTAAGGTTCCGCCAACGATTCATGGCGACAGACACAACAAAAGACCATACCAGAGCACTCCACCAACGATTCATGGCGACAGACACAACACAAGGACCACACCAGAGCCAGTCAACCTCGCGCAACAACACTAGCTCAAGATCGTCATATTGTAGTGATCTCTATGCGGAACCTAAGAGCGACTAGGACAGCAGCTCGTACACGTACCACTCGGGAATTTATTAGTGCAAATACTGTGCAATGTAGACTTCATTTCCCTTGCTTCCAAAACAGAAGTCATACCCTTGTTCAAATCCTTACTAGACGCCAGATGACCAACACAATTTCCATCGTCCAGGGTTGTAAATGAGATAGACAATGTTCTCTGATGAAAGCCGGTTTAATATCTTATTTTCTTGTAAGAGAATCGAGTCTGGCGAGTAATGGAGAACGATATGCTGATATGTGTATAGTCCAGCATAGCAGATATGGAAGAGAAAACGTATGTTTCGGGCGTATTCTCTCATGAACATCGTATTCCTCGTTATGTTTTCACAGATGATATGACCACTGATGTCTACGTTAATCAAGTACCGCAACCTATCTTTGTGCTTTTCTTCCAATATCACAAATATATGAAAATCTGTCAGCACGAAAACGCTAGGCCTCACACTGCTACTGTAACTAGGAATTTCTTTGCCCAGCAACCTTTGCTTGTACTGGATCTGCCTGAAAACTCTCCTGACATAGTAAAGTAAAGAACCTATATCATTTATCAATGTCGTAGGCGTGTGAGATGTTAGCGATCTCACATTCATTGGCTCTGCAAATTGAGGCGGTAGCCATCTCCTCTCCCTCGCAGTCTTAACATCCTGGAGTAAACCGGTATCCATTTAAGGCTGGATAGACCCGGGAACCATTGCGATCAGAAAAACTTTTCCGCCTCAGCTAGGGAATGAACATGAATCTCCTGAAATGAACCATATCGAATACAGTTGGGATGAACTGATCAGAAGGACTCCGCAGAATGGCATCAACCATGTGAACTCATTGCAGAATGGAACGTCATAATCCCAAGCATTTTGACAATTGTTTACCATCTGGTTCGGAATTGTTTATTTTTTTAAAGATGCTGCAGATTTGAGTGAGCAAATGTATCATAAATTTGAAGAAACATCATGCTGATGTGCTTTTACTCGTTGCTAGTATGCATAGCATGTATGGTTGGTTGGTTGCTGATCCAGCGATTTGTGGGCTCATGAACTGTCATCAAATACCATTGTGTGATATATGCATGTGTTTGTGAACTGAGAACTGTTATATATGTTTTCCATTTATCTGACTTGGAGGGTGAAGCATTTTTCTATCGTCATCCAGATCTGGACATTCAAAAAGTTTCATAGTCAACAGCTACATAGGGATGAGGCACACTGGAGTGTATTTTGTGTGTATTCTGTTTGTTAGGCTGTACATGTGGTTTGCGAAGTCGGAAATGATACTCTGGATGTCCCTCCTTCCCAGGAAGTTGATGTTATCTTTAGGATTTGGGCTGGTCATATATTTATAGTTTGCCCTTCCAGTATTTTCCATTTTATTTATTCACATATTTCAACATCATTTTAACTGTGTGAATGGTTGTTTGTGTACATGGCTGTTCTTGTTGTGATCCTTTCTTTGTTAATCTGTCTTCTGTCTTGTTATTACCAGGTGTGATTTAGTGGCCAGGAATCCACTGCATAACAATGTTGACTTCATAAGATGTAAGCAGCTGGTTGGCATGGTGATATATTTCAACTAGCTCAAGATTACAATGTCCATCACATTCTAGTGCTTGAAGAGCTGACATAAAGTCTGTAAAAACCACAATGTTTTGGACATTTGATAGAAAGGCATCAAATATGGTCTTCATGTGGTACAAGACAACTTTTAGTGCTGTTATTTCAGGTTCATAGAGATAAAATGTTTCCCCCACAAGACATCCAACATCTCATCAAATGTTGCATAAACCTACATCAAATTTATTAGAGGGATGTATTCAGGCAAGTCGTGTAAGTTGTATAATGATGTCCAGCCCAATTGCGATGTCTGCACACTACAACCAGAAACATCCGACTTAGCATGATTTCTAAGTTAGTTTCAACATCTATGGGATGGAACATCCAACTGCTCTCTTTTGAAGCCTCTTTGTTCATTTTTAGTACACGAGTGGTACGTAACATTTGACTCTATATGAGATGTGATAACCAAATCCAACGACATATTTGACAGGTAGCCGTGTCATTATTCTTTGTTCTCCTTTCTATCCCCGACAACCCATATGGGGTTATTGCCCCAGGCCCTGCGGAAATCAGATGCAACGAAAGAGCTGATACATTGGCGAGACGTGCCATATTACATGCGACTGTGATAAGAAAACACACATCTGCATCCAGTTCGGTAGTCATGGATGCATCACGAAATGAAAAAAAATAATGGAAAGTTGTAGAGATGATATATATATTTAGAGAGTCTAGGAAATTGGAGTGAACAGAGGGGAGGGGAGATCGTGCGGATTCTCAGGAATTGGAGTGAACAGAGGGGAGGGGAGATCGTGCGTCCTCTCTGAAATTGGAGTGAACAGAGGGGAGGGGAGATCGTGCGGATTCTCTGGAATTGGAGTGAACAGAGGGGAGGGGAGATCGTGCGTCCTGTCTGAAATTGGAGTGAACAGAGGGGAGGGGAGATCGTGCGGATTCTCTGGGATTGGAGTGAACAGAGGGGAGGGGAGATCGTGCGGATTCTCTGGAATTGGAGTGAACAGAGGGGAGGGGAGATCGTGCGGATTCTCTGGAATTGGAGTGAACAGAGGGGAGGGGAGATCGTGCGGATTCTCTGGAATTGGAGTGAACAGAGGGGAGGGGAGATCGTGCGGATTCTCTGGGATTGGAGTGAACAGAGGGGAGGGGAGATCGTGCGGATTCTCTGGAATTGGAGTGAACAGAGGGGAGGGGAGATCGTGCGGATTCTCTGGAATTGGAGTGAACAGAGGGGAGGGGAGATCGTGCGTCCTCTCTGAAATTGGAGTGAACAGAGGGGAGGGGAGATCGTGCGGATTCTCTGGGATTGGAGTGAACAGAGGGGAGGGGAGATCGTGCGTCCTCTCTGGAATTAAAGTGAACAGGTGAGAAGGGAAGAAGTGCTTCCCACTGTAAAAATGATTCGAAGATCATACAATCAACAGTTTGGGCGGTTAAGTAAAATGCACCTCTTCTGGATACCAAATCTGAGTAGAAGGCTTCTTCAATAGTTGAATAGGGCTTCATTGCACTAAGTTAAAAGCTGATGTCTCCTGAGTGTGAAAGAAAACTCCGAGAAATTATCCCACTGCACATGCTAACTAATAGCAAATCTCTGGCAATTCCTGTGGATAGCAACCAACCAAACCATCTTCTTCTGACGAGGTACATTTCTTTCACCCTCGAGTGAATAGAGCTTTTAGCCATAAAAAAATATAGTTATTTCTGGGAATCTAGTCACAGCGATATCATGGTTTTAAAATGTCAAACTGACTTGTACACAGTGTATATCTTCTTCTTCTGCGTTCATTCTCAAACTCCTGCAGATTAGCAGTACGAAGTCCAGAGAATGGAGTGCGTTGTGTCATGGTTTACTCATTGCTGAGATATCTGCGTCTTTTGGCCGGACACATCCGACTTAATCATGGCTTTGGATAACTGACCCTATATGGGATGGGACAGTCAACTCCATCCTACGATCTCCTTAGTTGCCTCTTACGATATGCATGAAAGGTAAAGAATACTGCTATTCTCTGCTCCCTCTCCAGCCCTGACAACTCACGGGCAGGACACAGTTTATATAACCTGATGGAATGGCAAATAGAGCACTTATAGGAATGTCCCCGATGAAGTGATGCTGGTTTCTAATCAAGAGTTAAATCCCCTATTTTCATACTAAAATGATACATTGCTCACTGTATCACACAGATAATAGGCAAACGGAGAGTGAGATTACAGTTAAGAAATTGCAAGCAGAAATGGACTTGGGTCTTTTTGGATGAGGAGGTGTGTGCCTAGTGCATACATTGCTGCAGAAACAATTAAAAACATAACAGACCAATGTCAACTGGTGTTGTTTCTTACTGTTGCAATGTCTGTCCTACAAGCCCTTAACAGTGATAAACCGACAGACCTGAAGGTAACCATACTAGAAGTCAGCATCTAAAGAAGGATAGTAATACAGTGGATACCATCCCACTGTGTCATACCAGGAAATGAAGAGGCAGTTAGGGTGGCAAAGGATGGAGCAACACAGGAACAAAAAGACTAGGAAACCACCTACCAAGAAATGAGGACCCTCATCAATGCTATCAGTAAAGTCAAAGTCGACCCCCAAAAACACAATTACCACTGCTCGACAGAGCTGAGCAGGTTATTATCTTCCGCCCCAGAACAGGACACAATAGATTAAACAGCCACTTAGATAGACTAAGACTGGTCCCATTTCTGTGGCCATGTGGGCAGGCAACACAGACCGCTGAACATATCCTGCAAGACTGCAATACACTAAACCAGTTAAGGGAAGAACACTGGCACACAGAGCTGGATATCCACGGAAAGCTGTATGGGAGCACTGATGAGCTTTCAAATACATCAGCATTAGTTAGGAAAGACGGACCTGCTGTGTAGACATGTCAAACTGCGTACGAAAAGAAGAAGTGCATTAATGACTCTTTCAAGAAATTGTCGTTGTTCAAGTGGATATAGTACATTATAATGACAACGAGTACAATAAATGAAGCCCTCCGCCCAATTAAAGCACATTTTAAGGTTAGTTTCTGCCCCCGGGATCCCCATGAGAGTAGTGCCAGTCAATATATAACATGTATTCACTGTATCCGATGTTGGTAAAATTATGAAATCGATCTTCTCACTACAAACTAACAATTATTTTCATTGTTCGATTCCATGATTATTCTCTACTGCACAGTTTCATTATTTGCCTCTCTGCTTGTGTAATAACAAGAAAAACAACACCACAAGGGCCAGCAGAAATTAATTGCCATCCTCTCGGGTATCCATATTTTCTTTGTACCTCAGTGGACCGATAACAAACTCAGCAAACGTTGCTGCTAGCACACGCCAGAAATGCAACAACATGAACTATCCAGATTAATTTGAGACTAATAGTTTCCTATCAGATCGGACATTCGACAGGGGAAGATAAATGCGAACACATTTCGGTTGGCAACAGTTACGTGAAATACAGGCGTATTGTCTCCCCTTGGCTAAACAACAGGAGCGGATATTGCTAAAATCTGAGGCTTCTGTGACAGATCCTAATCTTTCATACGCTTGGAGCAAGAAATAGAACCACGGCATAGAAGCAATACTTATTAAATTAAGAGGAGAATGTATGCGTCTTATTTTGATGATCAACTTCCGATTATCTCAGAGCTGATGGGATAAGGATGTATCATGTTATAAACGCCAGTAATAATGTTCACGATACCAGTCAGGTAGGAGAAGTTAAGGTGAGTTCGAATCTGCTCCACAACACACGGTTTTCAAATAACTGTTCAGCAGCGTAACCAGTGGAAACAGTTTGACTAGTGTCACATTCACCACATATTCAGTTAATGGCCACTTTTTGGAATGACTCATGCAAAGTCAAAAGATCTGTCTATCTCTATCCATATGCTGTGGCCCTTGTTTCCCTTGCTGGGTCAGGGGTAGAAGAGTTCTGTGGAGATGACCTTCTTGTGTGCTGTTTGTAAGCTTGTTCCTGTGACTTTTTTTTACTTCTGTGATCCATCTTTTACATGGTTTGCCTCTGGCTTTAAGCTGTGATGTCTTTGTGTCATGGCCATCTGTGGTCAGTGTTGGTAGCATCCCTGAGGAACTGTCTGATAGCATTTGCACTTGCAGTTCTCTGTTGCATTGCTTGCTTCTGATTTAATCG